>JAVQKC010019281.1:0-64067 GCA_036025475.1 Philypnodon macrostomus
ATATATATATATATATATATATATATATATATATGAGTGGGCTGGCAGTTGCTCAGGAGTACAGTGATCATTCTATAACATGAGGGTTGGCGGTTTGCATCCCGCTCCAAACTGTGCTCACTGTTGGTGTGTCACTGGGCAAGACATTAACCCACAGTGTATGTATGTAGTTGTGGAATTTGTGTCTGTCGGTGGTCGGAGGTGGCAGCCAAGTCTCTGTCCGTGTGCCTCAGGGTAGATGTGGCTACAGTAGTAGATTACCATCACCAGTGTGTGACTGTGGAGTGAATGAACAACTTCAAATATAAGCGCTGTGAGAAAGCCTTGAAGCATTGTAAAGCGCGATATAAATCTAATCCTTTATCGTATTATTTGTATCAGTGCCCTTCTGACATTTACTGAATGTCTTAAGGAGGTCAAACATCTGACCTCAAAAGCTAGGTAATTTACACATTAATAATGCTAATAATAATGTGCGTTTCTAGACACTGAAAGACGCGTTTACATTTTTTCATGCATTATTCATTTACTCCTCAGTCATACTCCTACGCCTACGGCCCCTCTTGGCCACCACGGTACGGTGCCCCTGAAGGGCCACAACAACAAGAAATATTTGTATGCTATTATACTAATAATTTATCAGTTTGAGTTTCTCTTATTGAAAACTACAATTAGGAAAAACATGATCAAATGCTATCATAAACATGATAGGCTTATTCAAACACATTATGAGGCGCAGAACGTACAATAATAATTACTTTAACAACTCTTGCTTACATTGTGATATACAAAGTATATAAGAACAAAGAAGAGAAACAAGAACAATTTTACCAGAAATATTTATTCATCTGGTCACGTGTAGTTCAACAAATCCATACCAAAGGACTATTCTTTTCTGTCTTTCGACTGCCCAGGACCATCTCTATGCTGGTGTGATTACTGCTTCATTCATCACAGACAGAAGTTGGGGTGCAGGTCTTGGCTGCCTGGCCTTGGGAGCCTCCTACTGGGCAACTACTTTCACTCAACCTGTTGCAACAGCCAGACAGTGACCATCCTTCACTGTCACCCATCCATTCTACTTCAGGATAAAGTAGAAGATGTGGGGACAGGTACTGCACACCTGGACATGATCCTTCTTCTCTAGCTCAGTAGGTGCCATTGATGGGTGAAGACCATTCCTCCAGAGACCAGAGAGACTTTACTTTGTTCATGTTTACATCAGCAGCACAGGATGCACATCAAACTCTTCCTTCAGTCATGAAGCCAGAAGGTTCCCTTCTCTAAGAACATACACCTACAATGACACACAAAAATCATACATTATTTAGTGCGAAATAAAGATAAACAATAAATGTTACAATGAGATTATAATGTACTGTTTTTTATTTTTTACAAAAACCCAGAATAAACATAGAACACAGACATTTCAGTAACGTAATAACTGCTCTGGATGAGAAGAAGACAAAACTGATTCAATTCTACCATAGACAAAGGCAAAAATAAATACTTGATGTTTCCGAATTTGCTCCTCTCAATTCAACCCCATTGTTTACATACTGGATTTGGGCCTGGGCTTGTACTATCATCCCTGATAGTGATTTAAAAGTTAGTGCAGCAAACATTTAGTTAATAAAACAACACTTATCCATCAGATAAACCCAATACTAATGAACGTTTGACTAAATGTAGCAATAAACACAATCAAAGTCAGTGTCAGGTCACAAATCAACTGGCCGAAAGACGGCTACTACAGACTGCCATTAGCACCGGAGGTCCACTGATTGCCCCGGTCGACTCAACGTCGGTACAGATTTTTTAAATTATGCACTGACTTAGTAAAAGGACCATACATTGAAGCTTAAAAGTACAAAGTTATTTCCTTAAAATATCTAAAAACATAATTTTGTGGCACAACAGCAGAGAAATTAACTTTAAACTTACCACTTTGAGCTCTCCTCTCAGACACCACCGCGGCTGACGGATGCAGTTCATGCTGCAAAAGCAACATATATCCACTGGCAACCGGTCCGCATGTACGTCCACAAAAATAGTCCAACTAGAAACAAGTCTTCCGTTGTGGCCCACTTCCGTTGTGGCCCACTTCCGTTGTGGCCCTTCTTCCATTGTGGCCCACTTCCATTGTGGCCCACTTCCGTTGTGGATACTTTATTTTGTTGTGGTCGTTTTGTTGCGTTGTTGCTTATTTGTTTGTGTTGTGAATTATTTTGTGTAGATAGTAGAGTAGAGCCTTAAAAGTGAGGAATCTTTTTACGGGAATCTTTTTACAGGAATCTTTTTACGGAAACATCTGTTGCCGGTGGGATTAAATGGGTATGGCAAAATGATTTATTGTTGGGTATGAAGTGCTTGGTTGGTGTGAGTTTTGTACGACTGTTGAAGTTGGGGATGTATGAAAGAATGTAGGAGGTTGATGACATTTTTATACTTCTGGTGGCACAGGGATGCAGGGGATTAGATCGACACAGATAACAATAGTGGTCATTAAAATTACATTAGAAGCTCTGTAGAAGACAATGGAAAAATTTCCAATTATATATTTTTTGTGGTTTAAAAATATAATAAAATTAAGAGATAACATACAGTACTTTTACAGATTTACTTATTATTGTCTCATCCAATTTTGGGACAGTTGCTGATAGACAAACAGTGAACAACATAATGAATCAGGTGCACGTTGCTCATTAAATTTTGACCCTTGTGATTTATGCTCCAAAAAGTTTGGGCATCAACTGAACACAAAGTTAAAGTGACTCCATCAGTTATGCTGCTCTCTCACTTCTTCAATGTAATGCAAAATGAGACGGCATCAAAAAGATGTGTAAATTACATCTGGCTTCCAGCACATTCTGTGGCTGCCAGGAAGCATCCGTAAATATTTATTGCGGAACATCAGTGGAGTGTGTGAAGGTATGGGTGCCTGCCAGGGAAACTGAGTGCTTGTGTATGTGTCCAGCTGTGCAGTACTCAATGCAAAGCTGTGGATGTATGATGCTTCATAATTCATTATGTCTTTTACTTAAGCTTCATTGGTGACAGAAGAAAAAGGACATAATAAAGGAGTTGGATAATAGTTGCAGATTTATGAGTCTCCCCCTGAAACTAAACCCTGTAATAGACTGGACAAATGCATTAGCGGGTCCCTTCAGGCTCTGTATACACACAAATAGACATTTACATCAGCAAACCAAAACAGAAGTGGCAAGGCCCCCTGGAGGGAGCGAACTTGTCAGTCATTTCTGTCTATTTAAAGTCTAAAGCAGTTTCATAATATATGATGATAAATAGCTCATCTTTAAATTCACTGGCTTTTAAGAGCAACTGTGGCAAAACTAGTCATGCCAACAAACATACAGAATTTATAGACTCTTTAAAATGTTTGTCATATGGAATGTTCAAAGTTCTGGAATGGAGGCGAATGGAGAAAAAATTAGTTAACTTTACTGTAAAGTAGGATTTGTGGTGAGGTGTAAAATAATTCTGAGCATACAATGAAAAAACTATTGTGGTCTTCAACATTTCTGTAAGAATTTTGCCTCCAGCCAAAAGTCTGTTAAAAATGCGTACATTTAATAAACATACAATGTGAGGTACACTCACTAATGTTCCCTAACCAGGCTCTGACATCACCTACATGTAGCAGAGTGGTTGACATTTGTCAAAATCTTAATTTGCAATATTTTGTGACTAATTCTAATTTCTCCATTGAAAATGTATGATAGTCTTGGCTCCAGTTGCCTCCATTCCAGAATTTAGAACTTTCTGTTTACAAACTTTGAAAGGGTCTACAAAGCCAAAGTTATCTATAAATATCACCTTTTTAAAACATTTTTGTAACTGTAGAGTTCTGAGAATTCTGAAGATGATGGAAATAACCCATAAATGTACGTGTCTAGACGTTTTTATAAAGTAGGCACAGATAGAGTTCAAAGGTTTATTGCACAATTTCATGCTTTAGCTAAGAACATGACTCAGACTTTTCCCCAAATAAAGCAACTAATTTCACACTAATTTCCAACTCCACGTCAGGTTAATAGAGCTGCTCTAACTTTAGAAATTGTTCACCTTTCCCATGCTAAGTTCCTGAAAAACGTGTACTCCACTATCCATCCACACGGAAATTCTAGGTGCATTTTTATCTAGGTATCCTTGGACTTCATTTTGAACCTTTGTTGGACTGTAATCTCACAGTATCATTGCTATACCTAGGCTCTGGAAGACATGTTTAAATATTCATGGACAGTGCAAAGTAATGACATCCTTATAGAAGTGAGAATGTAAACAGCATATTTCTCTGCTGAAAAAAGTAGCTTGAAAAGAAGTGTTAGAAATAGATATGGAGTCAAAAGATTGGTATTGAGTATGCAGCTGTGTGCTTGAAGGTGCTGGATGCTGACTGTTAGAATCCTTTGTTTAAAAAATGTGAGAGTTGTGTCTGCTTTGAAAATAGACGACCTTGTGACTATGCAGTGTACCGATGTGAAACTTCACATCTGCTGTCCAGTTTGACAACCGGATGGGAATTCAAATCTTCTTTTTAAGTTATGTTTTAGAAATGTGTGATAAGAAGCAAAAAGCATTCAGAAAATGAAATGATCAATCCACCAGCGGTTTGTAGGCTGCTCATGTGTTTCTGTGTCTTCATGCTAATCGTATGTATTAACACCCAAACTGAGTAATGTATTTCTTGCTCACTTTTTGTGAATGAAAAGATACTGCACTGGTTAACACTGTTCCTAAAACATTTACCTAGTATATCTTAAAAATGGTTCATAATTTACTTACAGGCATAGTCTGTCCACCATGCAAGCTGTTGATGGCTGCCTGGGCTTCTGCATGGCTGGAAAACTTGACAAATGCGCAGCCTGGGAAGACAAAAACAAAGTAGACAAAAAGGCATAGTGAGTGAGAAGGCCACCATTCATTCCTATTGTTTCATTTTATCTGCTTTCTAAATAGATTCTGCCATTAATTTGTTGGTGCTGAATTGAGAATAAATTAGTTTATCATTTGTGGTGGAGCTGCAGCCCTGTGGAAAATTGTGTCCCCATCCTTTTTTTTTATTCCACTCTCTTCACTTTGGTGAATACACCCGAGTCAATCACTATCACGACTTGTTTGTGATTATTAATCTGTTTAATATTTACCCATTGTGATTTGTGTTCAGTCACTCATAAAAGAGATTATGATGACAAGGCATACTATTATAATCTGTCCATCTAACCGAATCTTTGCTTGTGTATAATTTAGTTTTGAGGCGAGGGAAGCATTTTGCTCCAGGGGTATTCAAATGATCTTAAATCTGTGTAGTGTGGGGAAAAGTCAACATAAAAAGTTGGCCAGAAGACAAAAGAGCAGCCGATGGCGACAGCATTCTCAAGCCCTATTGTATTAACATTTCAAATAGAAAAAAAAAAATGACTTACACAGATAATAACCTAAGCGTATACCCTAAAACCTTTGATTTAAGAGAGAGTAAGTGTATGTCAATGCACCAGTCAGGGCAACCTATAAACTGCAATAACATAAAAAGCTAGCATGTGGTCTGATATACAGTGCAAGTAAAATCTGGTAAATTTCCAAAAGCCATTAACTTAAAAGAGGAGCCATTTCTCTCGATTTTATGATGGCAATAGACTGGAAGAGCTATTCTGTGATGCCCTATTCTTATCCTTGCCTTCAGGTAGCCAATGTGTTAAATCAAGAGATATACCTAATTAACAAACTTCAACTCTAATTTCTAGCACCTCTTTATTATTTAAGCTGGGGCAGTCTCTGAACCAGACAGCTTCTTCAGAGTTCAGTCCGAGGTTTCAAAGACAATGACATATTTTTATACCATATAGTTCCATGCATTTATTAGATGTATTACTCTATATTTCCTGAAAGGGATAGTGATGATCATTTCAATGAACAATGATAGCGGGGCTGAGGATGTAGTACTGTGTCCTGATTGACCCATTCACTACTCACCATTATGACCCACTAATGTAGCAGAAAAAATAAGTGGCCCAATAAATAAAGTTTCCCTGAATTATAGTTTATGTATTAAGGTTTCCATGCCATAAACATAAGTATGCTGAGATGCTAAATTTCTCAGCAGCTGAAACACCTTTCTTTGTAGGGGAAGAAACCGCTACTACTGTCTGTTGGCTGTAGTGGTAAAGAGGGCGTGGCTAGTTTAGAAAATGAGTACCCAAAGGTACAAAACAGATAAAAAGCAATAGCTCCCCAAAATATTTTTTCAATAAATATAGAACATTTAGATATAATAGAAATAATATTTGATTTTTTTAAAACTTTTATTTAACCAGGAAATTCCCACCAATATTATTTCCAGGGGAGTCCTGGCCCCCAATAACACAGTAACCTGTACATGTTTTTAGTGGTAGGGGGACCACCTGGAAGAAAACCAGCACAGGCACAGGGAGATGCAAGTTAGGGCCTTAAAAAGATTATTATTCTAAGCAATCTCTTAGAACATAGACTAAATACAAAAGACCAAATGTTTTCTGTCCATGTCCCCAAAGCTGTATAGATCTACAGTAAAAATGATAAACTCCTTTGACACAAAATCCTATTGCTCTTTAACCAAGTCCGGAAAAGGTCCTCATTTGTCCGACTGAAATGCATGTGCCCTTTGACGCCGAGGGTAGGTTTGAAGGAACAAACACATTTAACCTTTGTAGTTTAATGTAATAGGAGGCCCTTTTATTGTACGAAAGCGTTTTGGATTCTAGAGAGACTTAATTGCTGTTCGCTAAAACGACTAACGGATCCTGTGCCAGGATCCCACTGACCCTGGTCCAGTTCAGGCAAAAAAGCTTGGCACACAAAATTGTCAAAGTCACACCAAACATACAAGGTCCTCACATTCTCTTCCAAAAGGAAATAAAAACGGTGACATATCCATGCATTTGAAACACAAAAAAGGGGACTTTGGAAACTGAGAGCAACAACTCCAAAGTGCTTCAGCCTCATAAATTATAGTGCACATTTGGTTTTTGAATGTGATGTGGCTCAGAATGAGTGGATAGATCTGCTCTGCCTGTTGAATTCCTGGGGTAATAATATGTATGCATGAATTCCATCCCGCTGGATGGGTGACATTTATAACACAACTTAATTATAGACCTAAAAGCCATCTCTCTATTATTCCTGACAATTCGAAGCTCTATTCAACTCTGGCAGCAAGTGTTGCACTTTGAAAGTGCTTTTGAGGAGCAGCGTAAAGAGATGGATGTTAAACTTCTGTGGCTTTTTTCAGGGTGGAGAGGGGTGCTAAAAAGAGTCTGAGTAGCATACATTTACATCAACAGGGGACAAAGCCTCTATCATGGAACAGATAGCACTGTCATTTCAAGGTCTGTCTCATTCAAATTACAGAAACCTCATCCCTAGTGTAGGAGATGGCAAAATAATTTGCCATAACATCCTGTAATGATTGCATTGGACTGTAGAAAGTAGGTAAAATTAAATACCAATATAAGAGCTCTGTGTGCTGCTGCATTTGAGCCGTGAACATAGCACACTCTAGGCTTTCGTAAAAGTTAGGGTGATCATTTGAACATGAATAATACCAATAATACAAAAACTGTTGATGGGGATAGAGGGAGGTGCAGGTAAAAAAGCCAGTGTCTGAATGAGGTAGAAACTATCTCCTGACCCACACTGCAACAACAGCCCCTTTTCATTGTATGTGCTGCCAATCAACTCTAAACGTCTCGGATACTGAGGGAAGAGAAGACTGGAGGAAAGAGAGAGAACATGAAAACAAGATAGGCCAGGAATTGCAGGGAGGTCATGAAAAGATGTACTATAGACTGGATTAACAGAGTTTCTGTAGATATAACAGTCTGTTACTAAATCCTATAACTCAATATAGGGGTTTCTGGCTAAATCATTTTACAGTCCTACTAATGGAAAACCTATTTTACTAAACTATTTTATTCTATTCCACTGTGAACATTTTAGCTGCTCCTATATGAATTTCGGCCTGAGCTAAAGTGGCACAACGTCTGGTGACTCACTTGCATCAATTGATTTCTCGGGCAGGACGAACAGCACAAGTGGAAAAGTGGCAGACACCAGTAAAGCGGCACAGAAGAAAAATCAACATGGTGTGAAGTAAAGAAGATATAAATGTGTCGTTTTTGCAGTAAAAACTGATGGCAGAGTGAAACAGCTCTCGCTACTCCCGTGTGCCATCTTGAATGTTTTGGAGAAGACAGGTTGACACAATGCACAAAGCGTGACTGCAGATCAACCAATCAGGTTGCCCCAGAGAATTTTGTACCTGCAGATCAACCAATCAGGTTGCCCCGGAGAATTTTGGACTTGCAGATCAACCAATCAGGTTGTCCCAAAGAATTTTGTACTTGCAGATCAACCAATCAGGTTGTCCCGGAGAATTTTGTACTTGCAGATCAACCAATCAGGTTGTCCCGGAGAATTTTGTACTGGGGGGAAGTCTCTGTGAAGGGTAGGGTCACCAGATCTGTATAGGATATACAGAGAACTCACGTATGGCTTACTAGGCTAATGCATGCATGCATTTTATCTCAAATATGCAGTACACCACAGACTGTGCAGTATAGTATAGCATTTCTGTTCACACTACTGAGTCATATCACAGTTCTGACAAGCCATTGATGTGTATCTTAAGTGTTAGATCTTCATATGATTTGCATGCTTTTATACCTGGCACTACCTTAATTCAACCCACAACATTAAAGTATAAGATCTGACAACGGCCTGAACAGCAAAAAATAAATAAACATTGGACATGACAGTGAATGTCCCTACAATGCAGTGAAATATGCTATACAAAGTGAGTGACAGAAGCATAACCCAAAGGCTGGCAGCTTTATTTACAGTAGGACGTTATCGTCCAATAGTGTCTCCAGGGAGGGATGATGGGAATGTGGCAAACAAACATGATTACACTCTTCCACTTTGCTGATAACAGGAAGAGTAGGAGGAGGAAGGAGGGGGGAGCTGAGGCAAGACAAGGTGTTTGTGATGTATTTGTTGAGTATGAGCCCAGGGTGAGTGGAACTGCAGTAATGAGGAGACAACAGAAGAGGATCGGGATGAAAAATGAGACACAGGTAAAGGAGGAGACGCAGAGTGAGAAACAAATGGGAAAAGGAAATGCAAAACTAGAGAAAAAAGGGACAAAATGGTGGTGTCAGTTAAGTCCATGCTTAAGAATGCAACATACATCTTGCCCAAGCTTAAACCATTACTCTAATATGTCTAAAAAAGTACTAGAGTGAATGATTGTATGTGTTTCTATGCCTCTAACTAGTCCCAGCAAGTAACACTCCATTGTCCAGTGTGTAGCCAACCTAAGACCCATAGTCTAATACGTTGTGAATGTAAAGTGGTTGCTCCTCTTTGTATAGCCTTGCAACTAACACACCATTCTCTTGTGTGTACCCCATCAAAAAAGTTCCACATTCCACATACACATTCCAGCCCAAGTAATGAGAATAAGAGTTCCCACAGCAAAATCTCTGCTTCCAAGTGTGGGATTATATGCATATAGATTTGGCCAAAGTTTTCATCCCTGATGCAGTTTTCATCTTGACTTTGGAATGGCACATTCTCTGTATTATTATGATGATAATTATCGTGATTATTATTGTGATACATTTTTTCCCCTGTTGTTTATGTCACAAGTCTAAATAATTAACAGAATAAAAAAGAAAAAAAGGTTTTTGCAGCATCTTTGTTTGTCTTGGGTTGAAAAAGGTAAGGGGATAGAAGTGGGGGTGAGTGGTGGGCGGCTCTGACCCTTACTGGCCCCATCAGGCCCTCGCAGGACGGTGCACTCCTCGATCTGGCCGAAGGTCTCGAAAAGGCGACGCACGTCATCTTCACTCTGCTGCTTTCCGAGCATCCCCACAAACAGCTTCCTGTCTTCTGCATGGAGAAAAAAAGGGTATGAAGAAGGGGTGTTGTTAATTTTAGGCGTGGGTCCAGCCTCTTAAAGGTTCCCAAGTCCCCCAAAAGTTAGTCACAGTATAAACCATGAGTAAACCAGGGAAAGGTTCAAACCAGGGCTAAACCAGGACAAAGCCAGAATTAAACCAGGACTCAACCAGGTCTAAACTAAGGATAAACCTGGTCAAACATAGGTCTGAACAAGGAATAAGTCAAGAATCAGACTGAAGAGAGATAAAAACATGGTATAGCCCATGTCTTAAGCAAGACTAAACCAGTGCTATATCAAGACTCAATAAAGAATAAGTCTAATCCAGAATTCAACCAGGGCTACTAATCAGGTAGAAACTAGGTCTAGGTCTAATCCAGGTCTAAATCAGAAATTCAGTGTACAAATCATCCTTTGAACACACTCTTGGTCTAAATCTTGATGTCCTCATAATATAAATGGAATTCTATAAGGAAAAGAGACATCATAGTATGCTGTAGTTGTGTTGAGGAGCTAGTGCATCTCAAACCCTCTTTTATCAACAGTCAACAGTCGACTGTGTTACCGTGCTTCTGTTGTTATTGATCTTACGGTTATGCGGTGTGCCACCCCCGCCCCAGTCCTATCGTAAGGCAAGATATTATATTCCTGTTTCCGGAGAGCTATTCAAGTTTGCTACAGCGATGTTTGATAGTGGTGATGTTATGTGCGCTGTGGGTTTTAGGTAGAGGTAAAAAAAAAAATGAAAAAGAAAGAAGAAGAAAGAGGAAATGTTTTGCTCAGGTAGGCGTACTTTAGATCTTATGGATGATTTATTCACAGAGTTTATAGAGAAGAAAGAGAACGAACGTTACATTAGGTTTTGTATTTATCAAAGGTTGACATGGTAAACTTGGTGTCAGAGGTGTGGGACATTGATGTGAATAGTGCTAACTGTATAATATAGATGATGATGATGTTACCATGGAGCCGAGGTGGAGGATATACTGAAAATATGACTCCAAAGGAAAGTTTTGTGACTTCAGAACAAGTAAAAGTATGTTATATGTATTTCCTTTTGTATATGGAATGTGTATTATTAAGCATTTTGTCTATATCTATAACTCATTCATTCTTTAAACAGTATTTTATTTGTTTTATTTGTCAACTGTGTGCTTGATTTTTTGATTTGTATGTGCTATACAGCTGAAACATATCACAGGTGCAAAAGGAACTTCTGTAAGAAATTTTAAAACCAGATTCTAGTAAAACTTAAAAACAACTGTCTCAAACCTAAGACTTCCTGATTGTAAAGCAAATGTGAGGAGAAAAAAAGATAACTCCAGTAAATGTTTCTCTGCTCCACCACAGTACGATACTTCTGGGCAGTTTTTCAATTAATCATTCAAGTGCCTCTGAAATAGATATCGCATTTGTCTTTTGTATAACATGAATATTATTCATTTTCCTACTGCGTTGTGTTGTGGATAGAGATGGCTACTAGCAAGACCCCATCACCAGAACTGATGGAAAGTGGCAGGAAGAGGAAGCAAAGTTTATTGGAAATGACACAGTTGATATTCAGTGTGAGTCATTTGACTGGTGGGGAGGGTGGGGTGGAGGAGGACGAGAGCATCACCTGGTCCTCAACAGATGTGATGCCTCCTGTATCAGCCAGGCCCCATTAGATACAGCTGTTCTAAAAAATAAAGCACCACGGTTCACTTTTTGTGATATTGAAATCAGAACCTGTTCCATTTCTTTAAAGTTCATATGCATCACACCCCGCCGACTTGCCTAACCACACAAATGAACAGCTGAATAATGAATAAGGCTAGTACTACCGGCTCTACTACTGCTGCAGCAGATGTTCATGTCTGACCATCAATTCATATGTAGTCTCAAATGTTTTCTTGTAGTCAAAACACTCAGGATCAAGGTATAAAGTGTGCTATTACTGAGGAAACACAAAAATGTTAAAAGAAAATCATAATGGGACAGGACCAGAACCTGTCAAACAGTGAAGCACACAAACAACATAATTGTATGGACACAAGAACTGTCTCTGCTGTGTTATAGCTCAGTTGGTAAAGCTGCACCATGTATAAAGCTTATAAAGCTCACCCCAAACATCATCCTTTCAAATCCAGCTCACAATAATTTGTCGAAAGTCAGTTCTTGCTCTCTCCTCCATCATTTTCTGCCATACCTTAAATGCTCATTAAGTGAAAAAAGCCCCAAAAATGTCTCAAGTAATTCACTTTTTTTGTGAGCCTGGGTCTATTCTGTCGAGAGGGGCTGTAAAGAAACTGAACAATACTATTACAATTGTGAATTATTACCGCGTCAATTTTTTTTTTCAAAAGTCTTCTAGTTGGTGATAGCAGTAAACTGACTGGTACATGGGACATGAATCCACATATTGAGCATTAGCACAGAACTGTGCAGCTCCAAAGTCAGCCCTGAACAGGTGTGAAGCACAAATGAGCCTGACCCCTGCCTGTGATATCAAAGGTGAAACATGGGAAGCACAGCAGCCCGTTCTCTCTCTGTGACTCCATCACGTTTTCATTGAGGTGTCACTGTTACAACCTAAATGGGTAAGTGCACTTTTACAGGCCTCCTGCAGTGTGTTAATGTTTTGGGACAAAAGTCTCATCTCGGCCCTGGCCCGAAGAGATCTAATGGCGGCTTTACAAGGCTAATTAACAAGCCATGAGTGAGGTAATGAACTTTCCAAATGTGCTGGCAAACGCAAAAATAAATGACACCCCAGTGAAGGCATTAAAGCAAGTGTGAGTGTACTTCAGAGCCCTCCTTTGGGAGAGTCACTGTGAGAAAATGAATTCAGAGCTGCTATCTTTTCATTGCCGGACCTGAGAGTGTCTCAGTTGGCCCACTGCATGCCCTGGCCAGAGTATAGATTGCTATTAATTAGTCCACTTTACACCTGTCTCCCAAGCAGCTCTTATTGGATTTTGCAAGTTCCTGCACATCTCCTATGGCCACTTGCAGAATTAAATTGACATTTTATGAATATGAATGAATATTTTTGAATGTGTCTTCTACACATGCGCAGGCCCGCATATCTAAATAGTTATCTGTTAAATGTTAATGGACCCTCTTTTATTTGTATTAGGAGGGCTAATAGAACTGATGGATAAATAAAAACAAAAATGAAAATAAAAAACAGGACATTGAGCTTTTTCTCACAAATAGTGGTATAACAATATAGCTCTTGACCTGCAACCCCGATGTGTTTATTCCAAACCAAATCGTATTATTAAAATGTGTCTGAGCCACAGTAAGATAACCCGGTGACCCCTTCTGAGTTAAATTGCCTTGACTAAAAACGTACCCTGGTTTACAACACCTTACCAGGACCTGGAAATGAACAAACTGGCATCTTATCTAAGGTCCAGCCATAATCCCGGATCTGGCATGTATCCCCAAGACCCAGGCTTTGATCATTTACTAGTCCTACAGAGACTTGGACCAGGATTATTTAAGGATAATTTGGATGCTTTTACTACAGATTCAAATCTTTCGATCACCAAAACAGAACTGGACTCGTTCACATACTTGTTGAAAAAGGATATCATTAGTAATTAGTTCAATGTGGTTGTTTGTTTATCATGTCATCAATGTGTTTTGAGTTTGATGTCTCACTTACATGATTATGTGTGTGTCACTGTTCTATGCTATTTAATTTAGGCATTTAGTGTTGTATCTGTTTTGTCTGACATGGGTTGTACTTTAAAAGTAAAAAAAAAAAAAAGTCAATTAAAAAGTCATTATTCTATAACGTGATCGTAACATAATTATTATCAAAGTTACTCCCACCAGCTCAAGTTCACGCCCATGCAACGTCTAGAAAACTTTAGGAGATAAATACGCCATCCGTCTTTGTTCTGCAGAGAAAACCTCCGGTCAACTCAAAGGCTCAAATGGACAGAACAGTGTTTTTCGTCACAACACCTGACTGCTGATATCTGTCTATAGTCTATGGTGTTGGCCTACACCCAAGAACACCTCGTGGACCCCAACCAGTAAACGTCAAAACCCTCCAGCGCCGAGCCAAGTAAGCCAGTGTGTGACATCAGAGAGACATCAGGTGTCAATCTTAGGATGGTTTCTTTTGAATAACTTCTCAAATACTGTCCATTATACAGTTGGTTTAACCTCATACCAAAGTTCTGCATTTCAATCCATCAATCCAATGTGCCTTCCAATGTTTCCATCTTTTCTCCTAATTCCTGCTTAATACATTTACACTTAAATGAATCTAAGGTAAGTATCAGGTGATCTTTAATATTTGTTGAGTCCCTAAACTCAAACCTTCAGATTGTGATGTTTTTAGCTTATTGTCCTGGCTTAGAGTATCCCCAAAATTGCAATTTGAGCTAAAACTATCCATACCCACACATAATTTTTTTCTCTACAGTGGATTTAGATAGGCCTATAGAAAAAGTAAAGCTAATAGATAGATCTTCATCAATATTCTTAGATACAGTACATATAGACATTGTCCAAACCAAGACATCATGTTGACAGCTCCGTTTCATGAATGCAAATAAAAACTGAGATCAAAAAAGTTATCAAAACACTACTGACATCTGACAATTGCTTGTCTCAGGAAGCCCTTTCATTTCAGCACCCGGTATATTAAAAATTAATGGATTTTGCACAGACGCCATATGCTGTCAAGATTGATGCTTCTCTCTCTGGAGTAAAGTGCTACTTGTGTTGTAGGCTGCGGTGGATGCAGATAGATGTACCTCTCTTTTCAGACATCTCGCCTCTGTCTCGGTAGCACATTTCTCTATACCCTTTACTGTCATCTCTCACTATGTCTGCAGGCTAAGAACCAGTTTCTATGAAGTTGAGGTTTCAAAAAGTTTTAGCTGTTATCTTCCAATAGTATTAATATTTCCTATAAAAGAACTTTTGTTATGTTGTTGTGGTAAATATTTTCTCCTTTTCTTCAAGATTCTATCACTTTTTACCCGCCGGCAGTAGTTAAGGAAGCTTGGTAGTAGTAAATGTTCAGAAGAGCACGGACAGCTGCAGTCAACGATAAAAGATGCCTGCTAGGCCACTGGGTGCATTTCAAAAGCAAAAGTAATGTTCCAGGGGGCATCACAGACAAGTGGAGAAGTTCCCATAGGCTCATTAGAAAATCCTGATGCTTCCTGGACCATGAGCCTGAGGGACCCAGCCACAAGAGATACACGCAGGCGGTTTAACTTAAGTCTCAACGTTGTTTTTCCACATGCCCCAGTTGAGAAGTTTATGTTATAATGTGAATAAATGCAGTGATCAAAAATAGACAGATCCGTGTTGAGCAATTAAGTATGTGAAACAAATAATATAAAATAATTTGACTGATATGAACATCACTGTGAGTTGAGTCTACATGTCCTGCCCTAGAGTTAATGGGTTCTCTCTGGGTACTCTAGCTTCTTCCCATCATCCAAAGACATGTGGTGGAGAATTGATTCATGTAAATATGAGATTAAAGAGGTTGTATGTGTCAGCCCTGCAACTAACTGACCACAGTGTACCCCGCCCTAAGGTCCATAGTTACCTGAACAGGTGCTAGACACTTGTGACTCGTATGTAAATAACAATATTGAACTACATTTATTTTAATAGCATGCATGTATAGGCCCCACAAAATGCAGTAATCCAGGTGATACATGTTTTTACATTTGTATTATTATTATTATGATTATTTTTAACTGTGTTATAAACTGGAACATTAGATCCAGTGGCTAATGGTGCAGTGAAATTGGGCAATATTTTACTGCTTACTATTACTATTTAATATTACTATTAATTTTGAGTCTTTGTAGAAAAAAAACACACAAAAGAAACATTTCTATGAACTTGGCCTTTAGCAGTGGTTCTGACAGCTTTAATCAACTTAACTTTTTACTTGAATGGAATAAAAAAGTACCTCTAGAACACATCCAATGATTGAGTGTATGTCTCGTAAGTTGCCTGAAATTCTTCATTAATTTGTGTTTTTTTTTTTTTTTTTACATATATATATTTTTAGAAAACTAATCACTGCAAGTCAATTACCGTACATGGCATCATTCATATAAGTAAATAATTAAAATGTAATTATTAAATATTGTTGAAGTACAAAGCATAAAATAAAGAAGCTAATGAGCCGTTTCTTTAATGAAATCATCTCCCAAAATGCAAACAGATTTGTACCTCAATTGAGGCAGTCTTCAACAATAAGACAGTAAACAGATAGTGTTAACACTTAAAGGTATTACAGAGGTTGTTTGTGACAGTTCAGAAATGTGTGTCTGTCAATGTCACACTCAACAATAAAGAGGCCTTGAACTTAATGACTACTTCTTAGTCACTTGCCAATGTAACTGTACCATTAGTGTAACTCTTAGGACCCAAATCACGATTAGAATTAGCATCTCTAAATACAACAAAAATCCATCAAGAACGAACAAAGTAGAAATCCTTTCTCCTTCCTCTCTTCTCCTCTTCAGACTTTGAAAACAGCATTTCTTTTGCAGAGCTGTTTTCTTCTCAAACACTGTACAACTAGTTAGCAGCAGAGCTAGTGTGTACACACTTCCTCATCTACACACCGTTAGCCAACAGACGAAGCTACCTCTATCAACCAAATTTGACTGTGTTTAGGCTCCACACAATTTTCTAAAGACCTACCTAATACCTTTAAAACATGAATCCATACATATATACAGATGCATAAATAAATATGATAAATAATGACTGATATCACACTTATATAAAGCAGATTGTACACTGACCACTGTTCTGAGTAGTAATAAATTAAAATTTAAATAATAATATATTTGGTCAGATTTATCCCTATTGTAAATATTAAGCAAAAGCTCAAAGAGTTTGATTAGCTATTTATTTTTATGATCTTACTAACTGTGTTTCCTAGCACAAACAATGGCTCATGTGACTTTTCAGAATTGGCATGATTGTGTCCAGAGGCGCAGCAGGGTCTTTTGCAGTGATTTGCATGTAAAGTGGAGTGTGCTCTTTGTGGGCGGGTGGTGCCGCCAGACAGCCCCTCCTCTGTGTACTGGCAGCCTGTGCAGCCAGCAGCCTTCACTCTTCACTACCTGCTGCGGTAGGGCACTACAGCACAGTGGGCAACATCTTAAGGTCCTGTCAATCTCTGCACTGTCCGACCGGGGTCAACCTTCTGAAGAGCAGCGGGCTGCCAAGGACAAACATGGCCCATTTACAAAAGGTCCCTTTAACCAAAGCCCGGGGAAAGCCAAGGACAAGAAATAAAATGTTTAAAAAGACTCACAGACAGTTGTTACACCAAGGAGGACTGCTTCAAGATTTGTCTAAGTATTTACTAAAACAACAATATACTTGAAGGTAATGAACAACACAGTTAAAGAGAGCTGAAGAGCAGATAAACTGCAAATGGCATGTTGTGAAAAAGTCTGTGTTGATGGAGGTTGTGGGGCATATGGAGAGAGTCTTGAAACCTTCTTATCAGAGTTAATAAAAACAGAAGGTGTTGTTGGCTGACCCATCATCTTGCTCCTCATCAGTGTGGTCTCCAGTCTCACAGCACTCACCTGAAGAGTGGGACCTGGCGCCAAGATTGTGTTTAGATAATAGCCTTCTCCAATCATAGATAATCTGGCCCCATCTTTTCTTCACAGACACGGCGGAGACAAGGTCAGAGGGAGAGAGATTGGTGCTGAGGCGAGGAGGAGATAGGGCTGGGGTGGCTGGGAGATGATTTACTGCTGAGATTCACTCAGCTGCTTCCATCACCCTCCGTTAACTTTCTCATCCTGTCGCCGCTTCTTCACTCACTCTTTTTGTCTTCCATCTCTCACCCGCTCCCATATTCCATGGGTTAGTCTATCTTTCCATCTTTCACCTCACCTCATCTCTCCTCATTGTAGTTGCTGGCCAAAGACAGTGCTTGGATGAATAGCTAAACATCTGTATTTGGATTTCTAATTCTAATTCTGTTTGGACACATTTAACCACAAGAAAAACACAGCTAACAGGCTTTGTCCTATTAAAAAATATATATGGATATCATCATAGCAGCTTTTCTATATTAGGTGCATGCAGTAGATTTAATTAGTTGCACATACTTGAAGAAATAAATGACCTACTCTGCATTTATAGGACTTTAGTTATTGGTGAATTGCATACTGTAATAACGGAAGGTTGGTGAAAAGATAAAAAATATATTAAGCACCTAATTTTAGATGTGCAGGGAAAAGGGCTTGCTCACCAACAGAACGGGTCTCTTCTTATTGAATAATCAAAGAAAAGATTAATAAAGACATGAGTCACTGCTGTAGACAGCCGGAGAATAGGAACCCTGATCCACTGTGGCAACCAGGCAGTAGGCCTGTGAGAAGCCAGACGTCCCAGTCATTTTTACATTTTTTTTGGAGGCGGTTCTTGACATTCTCCATCCCCAGAGAGAGGCTGTCTCTCAGGGACATGGTGAACAAAAGAGGGTCTACTGGAGTCTCCAAATGGAGTAATGGGCCCTAATGCCTGTGCAGACACATAATAGAGACCCCTGCACAACTCCCCATGACAGATAATTGCCCGTCTCTTGGTGGTGATAAATGTGACTCCATTCTAAAAGGTGCAAATGTCCCAGTTCAGCCCTGGCTTTGACATTGTAGTGGGCCCCATAGGGATTGGTGTACCTGGCCGGTCCACAGCCTCCCAGATGAATCCCTTGTTACTTTCCTCCTTAAGCTGTGCTGTCTATTTTCCTTTGACCACAGGCCTTCACAGTAAATCTCATTTCATTGTCAGCCACGACTGTGGTTTACTTCTTGGCCTGTCTGCAGACTTCCTGTTGCCATTAATGCTCAATATCTCTGTTGGGGCCTGTCTGCTTGGTCTTATTTCATTCTGGGCCATGTCCTATCCCATCCTCTATAGAGAAAGTTCAGTTGACAGACTCCAAAGGGCTGTGCTGCTAGCCTAAGAGCCCTCAGTATTTTATTCACACTGCCTGTTCATGTCTCTTCTCTTTCTGCTGAAAAAGGATAGTAATTGATATTGGGACACATCCATCCTTCCCTCTTAAGCCCAGAGATCCAATTTATCTTGGTGAGAATGCCGATTGGCTTTTGCCCAGGCCCCGTCAGTCAGACTTTGCTTGTTTTTAGATGGCTGTTAATTAAAGTGCCTCCATGACAAAATTGAGATCTACATGTGGGTGGGTGTGTGTGTGGTAACAGCGATGGACCAGCTGACTCACTGTGGACCATACACAGTAAATCAACGAGTGGCTCGTTCCAACGTGACCTAGCCTGTTTAAATCACCACTTTTAAATGCACGTACTAGCCAGACACAGACTGGGCCAATTAGAGCCACATCCAACCATGTAAATCTTTAACTGGCTTTGTCTGCATTAACCTCACTGATGTTAGGCACAAATGGCTTCAGAATGATCTAGTCAATCAATGTGTCAGCCAGGCCCACTATAGGAAAGAGAGGCTCCAACTGTGGCATTCTTTAGTATGGGAGTTCAAAGTTAAATTTCAAAAGTTACCAAATGTGGTGGCATCTGGTTTTGTAGAATCCAGTTTGACTTTGACTTGAGTTATTGAGTTGCAACATCAACAATGGGGTCAAGGAAACTTTGGGGGAAAACAGAGTAGCTTTGACAGAAACATGACATGTGGAACTGACAGATCTAGGTTTGAATTGGGAGCCTTCATTCATCTTCTGCTTTTCCCCTTTAGGGGTCGTGTTTGCCTGCAGCCTATCCCAAAAACTAAGCCCCTTAGGTGGGGTACACCCTGGACAATGGCCAGTTAGTCTCCGGGCTGACAAAGACAGACAACCATTCCCTCTCACATCCATTCAGCAGGGGCAATTGCCCTAACACATGCACGAAGAAGCCTAGAGTATACCCCGGAGCAAACATACAGTAACACGAGGAGGATATGGAGACGTAGGGGCATATACTGTGTAGTCTAATTCCCAATGCATAGGCAGTTGGGTTATGGGGCTGTTACATATATTGTTGTTTTTTATTTTAAACCTGATGATTGCTTATTATTTTATTTTTTATTTTTTTATTCATTGTAAAAAAAAAAAAAAAAAAAAATCTAAAAAGTGGATCACAACTAAATCACCGAATAAAACTGGGCTGGGCTGCACTCCGAGTGTTAGCTGCTTCTGCCTCTTTTCAGAATATAGACTAATCATATTTTTTGGGGATATCCCTCTCTTTTATGTAAATATCAGTTTACAGAACAGTGATAATCTCCTTCCCCTCTGTTCCTCTCCAGCCTCTGTCTCGTCTTTGAACTGCTCCCAGTGACTGTGAACCCGCGACAGCCCCTCTGCTGCCACAGATGGGAAGTCAATAGAAGCAAGTGACCTATATTACGAGCTACTCTACTGACTCGCTGTGTGTCTCAAGTGAGAGCAGAATATTAAGGATAGTGTGTGCGATTGTGTGTGTGTGTTATTGCTGTGTATGTGTGTTTTTGTGTGTGTTATTTAAGAGAGGTGTTCGATGGAGACTAGGAGAAGGTTAATTACCTCCTCGTCCTTCGCTGTCGGCTGGCTTCACCTGGATGGGGCGGTTCATCTGGAGAGAGCAGGAGGAAGAGAGGAAAAAGAAAAACAGAAGGGAAATCCCAGGTTAGTAAATGCACCAAGCATCCTCTGCAATACGGTGTGTATTAAACGAGATGTGTGTGTTTCCAGAAGGCCTGCAATATATCAGAGAAAAAAGAGCAATTCATGATATCTATGTTAATTATTGATGTTACAAAGAGCTGGGGACGCAATCACCAAAGCAGGGCCTAAATAGAAAAAAGACTAAACCAGGCCTTGACTAAAGAAGGCATAAACCAGGTCTAAACTTACATCTTCAAAGTTGATTTAAAGAAACATCTGTGATATATTATGCAATAGTTTCCAGTTTTTCTAGGGGGATAATTTTTTTTTCCCTTCTGTAAGTTAAACACAAAAATCAAAGATATTGTAAAATTCCACAGTGATGTGATCCAGATCAATGCAGTGATCTCTCGTACAGAAGAGGTTTTCGATGCACTGCCACTTGAGGATTATGAGCATGCAGTTCATCGAATACTATAACAAAAATAGTCCTCTTCTGTAAAAACTGAACATCTTTGATGTAAAATAGATAAATGTGCTTGGTGTTTCAGATTGTCTTTAATGAATCCCTACTTTGTCTCTAGAGATGCCTGTATTCCCCTGCACACTTCAGCAGAATTAGCACTTTTCAATGACGCAGTCGCACTGGGCGTCAGATGGCAATTGGAGATTAATGCTATTACATCAGCCACTCCCTTCCCTACGGGGACAAGTCCTCTCTAGATGGCCCTTACTTTGTCCTGTCCCTTGCTGGCTCCAGACTCCCAGTCACCAGCTACATCGTCCTCATCCCTGACCCAGAGCAATCTTTCTTCCTCAGTCTCCAAATGTTCCACTTTTTTATCAACAATATGCTCCTACCAAGACACTCCTTGGCCCATCCTTATCTATAAAGCTATTTAGGGCCACCAAACACTGTAAACTGTGCCCATAAAACGTCATGTGAAAGGTTAACAGTAGGGAATCAATAAACATCCTTTGAAGATCCATTTGAGAGTGAGGTGAAAGCAAAATGTTGGCAATGTTACATAAAAAAATCCCATAAAAACTGGCTGTGAAAAAAAAAAAAAAAAATGTGCCTGTGGTATTTGCTTTTATTTTTGTGATTTGTGATATGATATGATTTGTGATATGAATACATGAAAAGACGTTCAATTGTGTGTCTGTGCTAAAAGAGGCTTAAATCCTTCAGTGACAAGAGTGGGTGGTTAAGCACCACCTTTGAAGACCCCTGTTTATTAGCGCATCCTACACTTGCTTTGTTTTTGTTTGTTTTTTTACAAGGTGTTATTTTTATTAGATGTATATATTTTATTTCTGTTGTTGTTTTGTAGTATTTTAGATTAGATTAGATATACTTTTTTGATCCTTTACAGGAAATTACAACACATCACACACAAACTCACACACACACATGCACACACAAACTTACACACACACACACACACACACAAACTCTCTCACACACACACACATAGCACAGTGCAAAAGTTACTTATTATAAACATTAAACATTCTGATTGAAGCTGGAACAAAACTCCTCCTGAGCTGCTCAGACTTGCACTTTGGTACAATCTGTCTGTGGCTGAAGGTGCTACTGTTAATCACCTCCAGTGCATGGAGCGGGTGAGAGGTGTTGCCCATAACAGATCGGAGTTTGGAGAGTATCCTTCCTTCTGTCACCTGTTGGACTGTAGGTAATTCAGACCCCACCACAGAGCCTGTTTTTTTAATGAGCTTGTTTACCCTGTTCTTGTCTGTAGTGCGAGCACCCTCTCCCCAACAAACTACAGCAAAAAACAGAGCAACCATTGTGTGCAGTAAGGGGCAGATATTAAATGACCGTGGCCTTCTTTAAAATTAATGTCCATTTTGCCCCTTACTGTACACAGCCGCCATCTGCCGTTTCCAGTCCAACTTGTTATCAGGCTGCACCCCCAGATATCTGTGGTCAGGAACCCCTCCCACCTCTGGATGTTGATGGGTGTTGGTTTGATCCCCCTCCTCCCCGTCCTGAAGTCTACAATCACCTCCTTAGGTTTTGTGGTGTTGAGAATCAGATGATTGTTCTCACTCCAGTCCACAAAGTGCTTTATTATTTCTCTGTACTCCTCTTCCGCTCCTCCTTTGATTAGACCAACAACTGCTGTATCATCTGAGAACTTCTGGAGAAAGCAGTTTTGCTGGAAATCTGCATCATCTATGGTTAACAGGAATGGCACCAACACAGTTCCTTGTGGAGCCATTGTACTGCTCATGATTGTGTCAGAAATACAGTTCTGTAGATGCACACACTGTAGTCTGTGAGAGAGATAGTCCACACACCACAAGGATGCATCCACCTGCATTCTCCTCATCTTCTCACCTAGCAACACAGGCTCGATGGTATTGAATGCACTTGTAAAGTAACAAAAATGCACAGATGCATCAGAAGTGTCTAGATAGTTCATAGGTCCTGTGCAATATTTATATGAGGGGACCATCTACACTGATGTTCGGTTGGTATGCGAAATGTAGAGGGTCCATATGAACTGACACATTGTTCCGGATGTAAGGGAGAACCAGCCTTTCAAATGCCTTCATAATATGTGAGGTGAGTGCTACAGGTCTGTAGTCCTTGTTGTTGGTGGGATGACTCTTCTTTGGTAGGGGAACCAATACTTTCCATAGCTTGGGGACCTTCTGTAAGCGCAGGCTGAGATTAAACAGGTGAGTTTTACTACCACACAGTTTAGCAGAGTAGGTCTGCAATAGCTGCTGGAAACACTGCTTTCCCTGGCTTCAGTCAGTCCAATTCCCTCTTGACCTGAGCTGGACTGGGGATGATTGGTGAAGCTGCAGTTGGGCAAGGAGGAGAGAGGGGAGAATGAGAGGATGAGTTAGAAGAAGGAGGGTAGGGGGAGGAGGAGAATGGGGGGTGGCAGCAGGCTGTGGATGGGGTTGTGTGGGACCATCAAATCTGTTGAAAGACCCATTGAGTTCATCAGCCAGGTCCTGGTCACCTGACAGCTCTCCCTCTTTTGATTTCATGCCTGTGATCGTTCTCATACCAGTCCAAACCTGCCTGACTGTTTAGTTGCAGCTGTTGTTCAAGCTTGTGCCCATAGGCTTCCCTGCCCTCCTTTATCTTTACCCTCACTTCTCTCTGGAGTTCTTTGACCCTCATCCTGTCACCATCCCTAAAAGCCTACTTCTTTTTATTTAGTAGGGCTTTCAGTAACCAATGGGTTGTTGTTAGGTAAAAAAATCATTTTCCTGGAGGGTACAATGTCATCATAATACAATAATATACTGTGTACTAGTACATCAATATTAACTCCATACTCCTCACAGAAAATAGTTCAAAACTTCAAGGCTTCTTCTGCCTCTGGGTTCCAGAGTTTAGATGTTTTGGTTGTGACAGGCAGTCTTTTAATAGCTGGGGTGTAGGAGGGAGAAAGGTGTACCATGTCCTGGTCGGAGCGGCCAAGAGGGGGTCGAGGTCTAAGGTCTTGTTCTTTCTGGTTGTACAGTCAACAAACTGTTGAAGAGTCGACAAAGTTTGGGAAAGAGAGACGATTAAAGTTACCAGTGATACAAATTAATGCATCAGGGTACTTTTCCTGAAGTCACAGTCCACTTCCACATTGGCAGACGTGGCACCGTGAACTCCCTCGGCAGGTAATATGGTCTTAAACTAACTGCCAAAAGAATGTCCTTGTTGCATACTTGTTCTTTGATAGTTGTGTCAGCATTAGACAGTGAACATTCCCCATAGTAATGGATGGTAGGGCTGGTCTGAATGTCCCCCTTCATGACATCCGGCACGAGTTCCACGAGCCCCCCGGTCACAATCCTGCTATTCAGCACATATAGAAAAAACGTCCTCTGTACACACTATAAAAACAAAATCCTTTGCAATTTTTTTTATTCATATAAGCTAAAAGACATTAAAACATAACTCCAACACAGACTACATACAGCTACACGCAACAGGCTGCCGTGTCACCAGCGCCATGATAGTCCTCTGCCTTTTCTTTGTGTGAACCACATTTCTCTAAGTAGGCCATGAGGACAGGTCTAACAGGAGTGCCAGGGAGTGCCACAAGGTGCTGCCCACTCAGATGACTGAGCTGGGCCAGCACAGTGAGTGTAGGGCCCTCAGGCAACACAGAGCTTGACAGCAGTTGACATGAACCGAGACTGTGCCAAATATAGACCTGTGAGTGGTGGACTTGTATAGACAATTACATACACAGTGACACCCCGGGGACATAATGCACTTGGCCAGCAATATGGTGTGACACAAGAACAAAGCTTAGTGACATGACAAGCACATAGCAGCAAAGGCACAATCAGAGATGGCAATAAACAGCTCCTAACAGTCAATGTTTACATTGTAAGTTATCAGAAACAGCACCACTAATAAGTTAAATGCTATTATTTTATTTTATTTTCATCTCATTTTAGTTGTAGCTTATGAGTTATTATCAACAATGAAACACACAGTTCATAAAGAAATAAAGAAAAAATCATGAGTACATGAATGTTTGGTTGTGCAGGTGCATGTTGCCTGTAGTTAAGGCTGGGGCAGGAGTTGCCACACAAAAGAGGTTTAGAGAAACCTATAAGTCCCAAAATCCCTGTCCAGTGATCACTCAGCTTTCAGATTTAAATGGACACCATTGGTCAGGAGGCTTCATTAGTAGCCCCTGTGCCATTGCAGTAACTAAAGTCATTAGCCAAGCCAAAAGTACATTTGAGGTTGCCAGGCAACGGAGCGGAGGTGGCCGGCAGGCACGTCAAGCTGGCCACTGGTCTGTGGGCTGTTAGCCAACCAATTGGCACTCCTTTCTTTTTTCTTTTTACTTTACTTGGTCCAAGGAGGTCATAGGGAGCGGGTGGAAAAAACTCTCTGAACTCCCACCTTCAGCATGTCCCACTTTCAAGTCTCTTTTTTAGTCATTGTGACAACAAGTTTTCAGGGGGAGTCTGCTGCAACGCCTGCTCCAGCTTCCTGCCAAATTATGAACCTCAGCTTTGTGCCATATTATGGATCTCTTTTGTTAGAATTTTCTAAGCCACTTTATAGTGTCCTCAACATACATTTCCAAATGAAAACAGAGACCCTGCATTTCAGGCTTACTGCACAGAAATCTAAGTGTATTGTACTTTTATCTTTCTCTCCTCAGCTCATCCTGTCACAGCCACACACTCAAATATAGAGACACTAAAGTCTTGGGGCTCAATAACAGCAGGTGGCTTAGGTGACATTTTAATCCGTTATTACTGAGTGCAGGATTAGCCAACAGATCATGGCAGAGTTAATTATATGAATTCATCAGAGGCTGGGCGAAGAGGCTGCCTGTGATCCCCTTGGGCCAAGATCCACCTCCAACTCCACCACCCAACCTTTGCACACACAAGCAAGTGACATTCTGCCTGCATTACCAGCTGATTATCAACACGGCAGCTCATATCACGATAGTACACTGTACAGTAGCTTCTCTAGAGATGCTATAAGACAAATTAGATGCAGTACCTTCCCATTGGCAAACACAGAATAAAGTGCACAGACATGTGGAGGAGCTGTGTGGCTGTAGAGGCTGAAAGAGTCTTGCTTTATCTTTGTCTCTCTCTGCCCCTTTGGCCTCTAAAACCAATATGCTTCCCACCACAGCCCCTTAATGGGTTGATCAATGCTGACAAATAGGTAGCTCATGCTGTCTTGCCTGGGAACTCACAGCTCTGTGCCTGGGTGCTGCTGCACTCACAGAGGCCATCTCTCTTTCAATGTCGCCTTTTTCTAGATTTTTCTTTTTTTCCCCTCACTTTTTTTCCCTCTCCATATTTCCCGCTGCTTCATGCTCTATTTTATTTATGACCATACATTTTATTTCTGCTAATTTCCAGGGGCAAATCTATATTTTCCGTTCTTTTACAATGAATAAAAGTCATCTGAAGTCACAGAAGAGTTGCACACAGTTCACCGTAAAGGACTAAGTTAAAGCTGCCGTACTGATATCTTTTTGTATTTGAGCAAAAATAATTACACAGTCAGTTGTACATCCTACCAGAAGTCATCTGAGAAATAAAGAGACATTGAGACCCTCTGTGCTGTACTAAGGTTTTTGTTTTAGAGCAGGGACACAACGCATCACAGTACAGGAGCTCTCAGATTTGTATCAAGAACTAGAATCTATAATGTGAATCAGAATCATGTGAGGGAGCTGATGTTTTATTCCAAAATGTACAGCAACTTCAGACCACTACTTGTTATTTTCATACTTCCTGGCTTGTGTGAGTCCATGACAGAGGCTTCAAAAAGAAGGGAAGAATAAAGAGTAGTGCATCATTCAAACTGTCTTTAATTGACTTTAATTGACTTTAAGTGTGTACCATAACCTGCTTTGAGTGACTTTGATCTGCATGCTGCATTGTTTACCACTTTAAATGACACACACAAAATATACAAAGAGTATTGGAACTATGTACTCTATAGCTTTTCTTTAATGGTAAATATGGCCTCCATACATTAAAGAGTGTATTTACTATACACCATAGTATGGAAGTCAAATGCTGTTTGTTAGATTGTTTAAAATGCTTTCAGAAACATGTTTGTCAGTTGTACTGAATTGTACTGATGCACTATGAGCTTGACATTTCATCATGTCTGTTATCCTCAACCTTAGTCAACCTTAACTGAACTAATGTACTGGGTAAGATAATATTATCAAAGGCAGTTCAGAGCTGGCAAGCAAAATTGAGAACAGCACCAACATATTTCCAGCTTTTTCTTTTTGAATATTATACATTACACTAAAGTGTCTCATATTATATGTCCATCCATCAGTAAATTCAATGGAGCTGTTGGTGTCCTTTATGAGCTTTCATATTCAATAGACATGAGTGGCTAAAGTGCATATTGATAAACAGCAACAAAAGGTGGAGTAAGTATTAGGCAGTTTAAAAATAAAAACAAAAATGTTTATGGCCTAGATAAACAAAAAAGGGACAGTAAATTGCCAACAAAACAAAACCCCCTCAAGTCTGTGCCATAAAGTATGTCCCAGATGCATTATCTGCAGTTATATATTCTGAATTACTCTTTCAGTCATCTGCCGCTCACTCGTCAGGACGTCCTGCCCCTCATTTTTCTGTGAGAAACAGGGCCAACGCACCAGGAGAGAATCTTCCTTTCAAACTGATGTGTAAGTTCTCCACAACCTCCTGGAGAAGAATCCAGCAAGTCACAAGAAACTCGAGACACAGTTTAGAGCCACCGTGCACGCACTGTCTCCCACATAAACAGCAGCACAAGAAGAAGCCAATGCCTGTGTCTGTGAGGAAGAGCGAGAAGGGGGCGCTGACAGCTCGGCAGAGGGTGGCTGCTGCTGAAATGTGACCTATTTTTAGCTCTGAGTCTGAGCTCCTTTTTAAAGATAGGTACTGGGGGTCGGTTTGGGGAAGAGGAGGGAGAATCATCTGCAAAAAACATTGCGTCTATTGAGCCCCGCCACTATTCCCCGGTGTGAAGCTGCAGCGTCATGGGGGAGCATCTCACTGTTTGTGTTTTGTCTCTGTAATCTCTGTCCCGTTCTCCATAATTACCTGGAAATTGATTCCCCCCAGAGCAGGGTTTTGGCTTTTAATTTATCTCTATGAATCCGGTATTGGCTCTTTCGGTCCTCGGGGAGACCCAGCTGCACATCCTAAACCAATCTATATCGCCTTGCCTGGCCCGCACGGTCCAGCCAAATCTAGTCTCAAAAACTCAGCCAGTATTCATAAGAGCCCATTTCTCTTTGCCTATTTTTATTTTTTACCTCACCACCGCTGACCAGGTCTACCTCTCAGGGTGCAACACAGCTAAAAAAAGACCTGAAAATGGATGAGAGATCGAGCCATCATGTTATCCTGTGCTCCATAAAGCCACTGTTCTAGCACTGAGATGGATTGCTGTGTAGATCACTGCAACCAATGGCTAGTGCAGTATATTACATTTATTGGCCCTCTTTTCCTCGCCATCTCCGCCTTCTCTTCACATGGATGTCAGGATTGGAAAAAAAGAAAAAATACAGGGGGAGTCGCAGCCCAGGTGCGTGGGGTGGCAATTCGACACTTTCAGACAAGACTAACAAATTAGTGAAAGTGACAGGCAGTTTTATGAGGTCTGCTCTTGTGAGGTGGCTGCCCCACTACCCCCGTCTGTGTCCCAGGGCATATCAGACAGGCCTGAAATAAGTGTGTGTGTCTGTGGCAGTACTGCACAAATATTTATGGCTGGTCTGGAGACATGCTGTTAGGTAAATAACTTTAAGAAATATGCACTCTGTTTAGTTTATCACTTCACATTTTTCCTAGAATTCGTGAGTCTACTTGTACATTTTTACATACTGTTTTTTACCAATATTTTAGCAGTAGTTGTTGAATCTTTCTCATTCTTGATGATAATACCAGATAGACTCAGTAACGTTAGCTTTGTGGTCGCTTAGCATTTTGTGATACAACACAAATAAACTCATCACCATCATGAAGGTGTTGCTGTAGTGGATTTCTAAACACCTGCATATGCACACTAGTTTATTCTAATTGCTAGACCAAGATGGAGAAGGGGGGTCAGAAAAAGTGGTACGGATGTGTTTGCATTCTTTACCAAAAAAAATAAAAATAAAATAAAATTTAAAATAGAAAATGAGCTGTGTATAGTGCTGTATCCACCACCCTGGGAGCATTCGTCACATACAAGGCCACAATACAAATGTGTGAGGTGAGCTGAATGGGGAAAGCAGTAAAGTGGCTCACAGCATGAAGTGGGAGAATAATAAAAATAAATAAAAAACAAAAGTGGGAGGTAATGGCACATCATGTGTTTGTCAGATGTATGACTGCGTGTTGGGCTCTAGCTGCTATCTG
Organism: Philypnodon macrostomus; assembly: GCA_036025475.1. Taxonomy (NCBI): domain Eukaryota; kingdom Metazoa; phylum Chordata; class Actinopteri; order Gobiiformes; family Eleotridae; genus Philypnodon; species Philypnodon macrostomus. The sequence goes on from JAVQKC010019281.1 coordinate 29,484, forward strand.
TACCTGGTGGACAGGTGTGCACTATAGGTCTCATGCAAAACGTGCTACTGACGAGACCAATCAGCAGTGAGTAATGGTAAAATGTACATCAAAAATGGGACTGTTTCTGCTATGGGTAATGACAGCCTCTAACAATGGAATGGCAGCACAAAGCATATACACTTAGACTAAGAGTGATGGCTAAAAAACATGACAAATGTCTTGGTTTAAGCCTGGTTTACTGCTGATTGAAGTCTTGGTTTAGTTCTGGTTTAGACATTATTTTGTAACTGTCAGCCTGAAAAACTCTCTTTGGACCACAGTTCTGTGTATGGCCATGAGTCTAATGATTTATTTTGTCACTTGAAGAAATGCAAGATCATGGCAATTTGTGTTTTTAGTTTTTCATTGAACAATGAATACTTTTTTGGTCTACACATTATTTACTGTACTTTGAATTTGAGTGTACTTTTGGTAAGCTGCTTGTTTATTTTTAATTTGAAATTGGCAATTACCAAATGCATTTACAGTCAAAAATCATTTTGTTGTTTTGGGCATCACTGCACATTTAGACTAAAAATTGAATGTCCTCATTAGCGCTTGATTGGATAGTTTTTGGAGAGTTGTTTTTCTTTTTTTTCACGGCTGACAACTGTGCTTTTAAAATATTTGTAGAACAAGAACACAATGCCAACTACACTGAGACATAGTAATGTATTTCAATAATAATAATTAAGGTTATATTTTGCAATAATAATGTTATTTACTAATCTTATTCTGATTCTGTTTGTGGACTAGAGCCTATTTCAGACACTATGGATGTTAAGCAAGGAAAGGTTAAACTGCCTTCCAGCGAGGAAGTTTAATCCTCGGGCTATATTTGTCTGCCGTATATGTATGTCCTCCCTGTGTTACAGTGGGCCCCTACTCCGACTTTCTTCCACCAAAGGTTATATGTATTGTATGTGTTTGGAAAATTGTGAAACTATGCATATTGCCCCTACGAATTAATGTGAGAGTGAATGATTGGGTATGAAATATTTTCAAAAAGTTAGACATCTAAATGGAACTCAAAACAAAGCTGACAAAATGAAGTGAACACAGACTGCAAGCCCTTTTATTGATGTTCGCTGTGATAGAGTTGAGATCATGGAAAGTCTCATCAAACCAGGGCTATCAATGATAAATACTCACTGTAAAACAAATGCACTAATAAAATAGGTCTTATAAAAAACACACAAGATGAATTCTTATGAGCAGTGAATGGGTTGCTATTAGATGCATAAATGCATGTATGCAACAGCACACACACACACATATCAGATGTGCGCAGCAATGTCTTTGGAGAGAAATCCACAGCACTATCACACAACCCTGAAAGTGTGCTCCAAGTCAGCATGAGTACAGAGGGCTGTTTGTGAAAATGATCACATCAATCGAAGTGATAGATAAAAGACTGGGGAGCAATTGATAAAGTGCCACAATTATTTGGAAGATGAATGACTGAATTTGCTTTTGAAATTGGACTGGATCTCAGTGCAATGGAACAGAACTCATCATCATCAATGAGCCTGCCGTTAGATTGCTTTTTGTCACAACCCGATATGAGCATGCGGACAATTGGATCCATCTGCCAAATGGGATCAAATAGACCTACTGACGCAACATCACAGGTGATATATAGTGACCGTGTGTAAAACATATTACAGTGCAAACATGCCATACATCAAAGTGTGTGTTGCTTGTGTGCGTTGACAAATGATTAGAGGTAAATAAAAACAAAAAAATCAGAAAGAAAATATGTTAATTATACAGTGTTGCTGATGCGTTCAAGTTGCACTCGGAGGTCGGGATTTCCGAGTTCCGAGTTGTTGAAAAATCCAACATGGCACCACTCTATTTGACAAGAAAATTTTAAATATAACTCGCATAGTATTAAATGAACTTGTTTTAATTTATGAGCCATTCACTACTGTCAACCCGGTTTCAGTTAGCATTCTGCTGTGGTGTATTTTAGCATCTGCAGTTACAAAATATGCTAAAATCCCTGTTGTTGCTAATCCTGCTAACTGCTAAATGAAGCTGTTAACGTAATAGATTTGTTTATTTCCGAGTTAACAACTGGAACGCTTCAACTTGGAGATTCTGTCACTCCGAGCACCCATTTCTGAGCTTACGAGGACGACTGGAACTCAGCATTAGGGCTGTGCAAAATACCACTTTGTACCATGATTTTTGTTCTCTCTTGAATAAATAAGATACAACTAATATACAATCATTTTACAATTAATTTTTGATTTCCTTCGATACAACCCCCACATTTTTTGGATGATAATGCAACTGTTTGGCAGTTTGACCACCGCAGTAGTGTAGTAGTGTTATTTATTTACAATATAATAATAAAACCCAACACAACTGAACACCATCTACATTCAGTGCTTTATTTGTGGTTACTCTACAGCCATCCTATTTGTTGAGTTTGTATAAGATATGTATAATGTGCAGTACGCTTTTTTCTTCTCACAGATCCCCACACTCTATTGCCTTTTTTATTAAGGTTTAAGTAAATATTTGAAAACATGCAACTCATAAAACTTGTAGAATTGTATCTTATTTGTATTTAGGGTTATAAATCCTTTTTACTGGCTTTTGCTGTTATGTGCCTCATAATGATGCATTGGGTAACATTGGCTGAATATTTGAGACTCATAAAAATAATAATAGAACTATAAACATATGTTGTTGTGTGTGTGTGTGCGTGTGTCTGTGTCTGTGTTTGTGGTTGTGTGTGTGGGTGTGTGCTTGTGTCTGTGTGTTTGTGGTTGTGTCTGTGTGCACACATTTTACCATAAAAAAGGGACAAACGCAGCAGGGGTTTTCAACATAACACAATAAGTAATGCATTTGGCTGGGAGGCAGGTGACAGGGGTATATTTAAACAGTAGAAGTGTGTAAATGGGCCACTATTATGGGTATGGGGAACTTAATTATGTGTTCTGGTCACAGATCTATCCTGAAAAACAGGGGTTAGTGTTTTTCTTTTTTTATATTTCTGGATGACCTGGGGCATTGAGCAGCAGTACATCTAATACAAATTTTCTGTTTGTCACATAGTGCTGGTGACTGTAAATCTGATAATGTAGATAAGTATTGTCTTTGATGTCATGACATATTTTGATATTTTTTGTGCTATCTTGCCTCTATATTGGATCTGTATGCATATGTAAAATGTCATTCACTTCTAATACAATCAATGGGAAGCTAAAGTAAATGCTGGCATTTGCTGTCTAAAAGATGACAGGAAGATCTTAAGTTTTATATATATATAGATATATAGATATAGTATATGGAAACAATTATAGAATTTTTAAACTTTATTCAGACACTACTCACAGAAAGTTTTTCAATGTCATGGAGGTTCACCAAAACAACAATTGATTGACTGTTTAAGGTATAAGCTATAGCATTAATCAAACCACTAAACATAATTACCGTCATAAATCCATGCAAAGAATAGCAAACATATTTTCAGAACACACCAAACACACAAAGTGCAATTCTATTAACTGGAGAATGTTGAACTTATTATGTGACGTTGTGGTTCATATCAATCTGATTCAGTATTCTCAAATGCCTTAATATACCTTTTTTTGACAGCCTAACACAAATTAAATTTTTTCTGAGTGTTTGCTCCACTATCCACTACCCCAGTCATTTTAGCGCCTGAATGTATCTGTCAGCCTCAACACTAATATCCACATAGATGTACACACAGGTTGTTCTTGTGTGTGGTCATTGTCTGGGGGTAGCTCTTTTGGGACCTTATCCTGTCAAAGACCAGACCACACTGTGCTCCCCGGTCCCTGCCTCACCTGCTGTGGCAGCTAATTAGGCTCGACCACAGAAGTCTAAGCCTGTCTCAGTTCCAAAGTGGGTGTCGTGGCCGTGGCGAGGCAGGGCACGGCACGAGACGCCACAGGGGCTACCACTGCCAGCTGATCAGGTGCCCCAGTGTGTTGTCCAGAGACATGTTTTAGCAAGGCCCTCCTCTGACATTGTTAGCAATTATAACGAAGCATTCAGGGAGAAGTAGACTACAGTTGCATATTATTAGGAAAACTATCCATGTTTGACGATAACAATGTGGAGGAAATAGAATATTTTAGATTTTTGACTAATGACTAAACTGGACCAAACCAAGGCTAAACACGGACCACTGCAAACAGTTTTCATATAAATTAGTCATTTTAATCACAATCGTAAATCATTAATTCATAAATGAAATAATCTCAGCCATGACCAAGAGATGACCGAGACAATAAAAAAAGTACACTGTTGATCTCTAATGAGGCGTCCTTATCGTGTGATATACCTCCGAGTCTTTTGTCCAGCTCCTGTGGTCCAACACCCCCTGCCTGTTTTTCTCACACTGCTGTCATTAGCAGACAGCAGTAGCTAACACTAAAGCTGTACCTTCGGGCAGACAAGGATGCTTAAATAGCATGGCAGGAAGTTAACATTGCAAGGGAGCGATGTATTTTTGGGAGGGCTGGGGATCAAAGGCTGCCAAAGAGATGGGATGAGACAGGACAGCGTAAGCCCTTTGGGGAGTGTGTGTGCATGCTTCATCGTGTGTGTGTGACTCATATTAGATACAAGGAAAGCAAGCAAACACAGGTTGGAAATGGTGACAGGGAGCTCAGCCGTTCGCTTTCGAGACCAGCGGGGAGCAGGGCGATGGAGGAGAGCTGCCCACAGCCAATGTACTACCTCCTGGGGTTTCAGCTGCTACTTGGTCCAGAAATAAAAACATAAATATAACCTAGCTATGTATAAATATGAGAGCTAACTTATTTGCCAAGTTAAATTGTGTCATCACATCAACAAACATTCAGTGACATCCTGTTTCGGAGTGCTAGTGCTAAAAGCTAACATGTTGTGAAAGCTTTTTTGCATTTAGGTTTGAGAATTTATGTTCCTGCCGTTGAATGAAGAGGGGACCATTTCAGTCATGAGTTATTGTAATGTATTTCATGATGTATGGGTCAAATATAACTCTCTAAAATGTGCATAGAAAAAGCCATGGCCTGCACTGCAAAAGAACAAAAAATTGAGCAACTGTGTGAGCCAAGCCTTCATTAGACCCCTGTGCCAGAACTCAGGTTGACTCAGAAGGCACTGTCCTACCCAATTATTGTCTCCCAAAGTGTGTGCTCAGGGCAATAGGAAGCCCATTCTTTACTTTTTAATTCCTGCAAGGCCTGTTTTATGGTGTCCTGATTGACTGTTCAACCAGTGTGTAACCATTATAGACCGGTAGCTATTATTTCTGTGCTCTTAAACTATAATTTACCAAAGTGCACTACAGTCTCAAGATGAATTTTCTGCAACCCAGTGGTAGTAATGACTGATAATGAAAAACATGCTAAGCTTATGCAGATTTTAGATATTTGTGTTGGAAAATGTTCCTTTTTTCAATTCAATGAGATGGTTTTGTCTCCATAACTGATGACTGTAGAAGAAAGTGCATCCGTAACCACAGAAAATGAGACTGATGCATTGTTGCATTCAGCTCATTTCTTGGCATTAGGGCTATGTTTGTTTGTTTCATTTCTGTTCATTTGCCTTACACCAAACTAACATATGCACACACGTACACATTCGAATTTGTGTCAAGAGCACGGTTCGGAATCAAAAGAGTTAACACTATTTTCCAGCTGTTATTGGTGCTTGTAAAGGGATAAGCAGTAGAAAAGTGAGAGATAGAAGGAGGGGATTGAGAAAATGCCATTTGGAAGGAGAGCCAAGTGGGTCTGCTAAACGAGTGGATTCTTATGCAAATACATGCTAATTTATGCACGCGCGGCAATGGCAGCGCCCGAGGCTGCTTTGATTGGCAGTTGCAGGTCTGTGTGTGTTGCTGAGGAAGGGACACTTTGGCTCCGGGTGCCTGTGTAAAAGTTGGGCATGACTGACTGCCTCTCTGTTGTTTTACATGCTCAGGATCTACCGACTGTCTGTCTGTAGCCTAGGCCTTTCCACTGCTGTACCAGTCGCAACCAAGCAAGCCAGGCTACCTTCCAAAAAAACTCTCAACACACCAAGAGCTCAACTCCAGCCAGCTCCAATTCCTTCATGGCTGGAAGCGGCCAGGGCATCATTATAAAATCAATGCCCCAGCTTCATCTCGCCTAGCTATGTGTGTGTATACGAGCAGGAGGGGCAGCGATCCAGGCTTGTTTGTGTTGATTCTAGGGGGTGTCTGTGAGTGGCAGAACAGCACAGCAGCTCTCCATACTCGCTAATGGGCTGACAGGGAGGCTCTAGGTCAGGGCCTCCCATTACTTCAGGATAGAAACTGGCTAAATGAATACAAACCATGCACCTACACAGCAACCACCCAGAGAAATGTAAATGCCATTTGTTTTCACTGGCATGGTGCTTGTCATGTGCTGAGCTGGCGTGGTGGTACATCTTGAAAATGTAAACATAACTTCCCAAATACGGTGATGCCGGTAATTGGGTGGTTACTATTTATCATTTTTTGGCAGTTTTTGGTATATTTGCTTTTTTTGGAAGGCAAGGCAGGCGAATGAAAAACAAATTTAACTGGGCGAGGATGAAACCATTACTCTGTCTATTACTCATTCACACAGGCCCCCAGGCCAATGGAAAAGCACTTGGAAATCACCAACATAAAATAGAATATGTTAGCCCAAAAATATAGTGCATTTTATACCCCTTCATAAATACACTGTTATGATGAGGTTCATGGATGGAAACAATGGCTGCATTTTTCATTGATTTTTTGTGTAATATGACTTTAGACATGTGTGACGGAGGCATCATTTCAAAGTGCCATTTTAAATCACCATCTTATTTGCATCTGCACACCACCATGTGTTTTCTATCCACACACGCAATGGGTTTTTTGCTGTTTCCCCGGGCATTTCACATGTGCCAGAACCGAATGGGCATTTGTTTTTAAGGTCTGCAATTATAGCCTCGGCAAAGCATAGAGAGCAAAATTATGCAGTTGGCAACCAAAGTGCCCATATCCCACAATCCTTTTCTACCTCAGTGAAAAATACAGCAAAACCATTTACACAGATCTGAAACAAACACATCCAGTCCTTTTGTTCATCACACCTGGAGACCACAGATGGGTTTGTATCATTGTCTAATTGAAAATTATTTACAGCAGCATCGCTCTGGACCCAAATATTACACTCATTTTGGCAGCCATCAAGCAGTACTATACCACCATATTGTCCTCTTTACATGTCCATGTTCATGTGAAACCAAATAGACAACAGAGGCCCCCATATGTAGGTATTGCTGTGTGCTATTTCTATATTTATTATGCCCCTAGCCACACAGCTGAGGCAATGACAAGATGTTTTATTGTAAGTGGGTTATTTGTAGCAGATGAAACTGAATGTGACATCATCGTATTAACAGTGGAAGGTGCTTGAAAATAAAATTGTTTCCAAAGGAGAATGGCAAAACAAGCTGGGGTGACAATTCATAATATTTCTGCCTTTTGTGCTCAGGAGTTGGATATAAGGGGCTATCGTTTATTGGCCCTGTATTGTACCGGACAAATCTATTCTTGTTGGATTTTGATGCATTTGTTTTGAGTTTTATGTCTCGAGCAAGATTCAAAGTTTCAAAAGTTACTGTAGTTTACTTTAAATGCTTTGCTTCTCTTTGAACCTTTAAGACCTCAACATTCATTACTATAGCTGTGTAGTAAAAAAACTGGCAAGCCACCCTTAATCATCATGCGCTTTTGTTTTGCGGTCTCCATTGTGGTCCATTTTGAAATTTAATTTCCTGAAGCAGAGGGTCGAGAGCTGATGCCATTTTAAATGAAATAATTGTTTTTTGTGTTTGTCATCAGTCTGCCTTTTCCTCTCACACACTGAAGAGTGAGCGGGTACAGAAGGCCTGCAGAAAGCCCTCCAGCTTCCGTCGGTGAATTTGATGAGAAGGCATGGGGTGAGCTGGAAGAGGAAATACATCTCGCTGTATACCACTTGAGAGCTCATACACTGCCTGGGGCTATTGACCACACCATGTCAGCTTCTATGCTAGAAAAGTGTCCCTGCACAACACTTAAATTGCATTTGGACCTTGGTTGGGTGAGCAAATGCCTGGCTAGAAATCAATGAGAGGATACTAGCCTCGGTGGACGCGAGAATGCATTGGCTTTCATTTCAACTATTGATGAATGACAGGTACATTTTATCAAACTACTGTAGCTCGCAGAGTTTGTGGACTGTACACATGCAGAATGTCAGATGGGCCATAGTTGCTTGTAAGTTAGTCCGAGCATGAATAACTGACATGCTACACATGCGACTCTTAAGTGTTTTTTTGTGTACAAGACAGACGCCAATAAGCTCACTCAAATCTATAGGGAGATGGCTAAATGTTTGAAAAGAATAAGTAAATGGATAAATAAAAATTGTATCCTGGCTTTGCACCGTTGATCTGTAACTAACTGGATAGCCATTAAGGTTTAAAAATCCCAGAGTGTGAAACAGACTGGAACGCATTGAGCTTCAGCTCGGCAGAATAGATTTTAATTTCCTTAATCAACTTCCTTATTCATCCTTTTTTTTCTAAGGAATTAATATAGATCAGTGTTAATGTGAGCCAAATACGTGAGTGGCAGCATGTGGGGAGCAGGCTCAGTGGAGGAGATCAGCCTTCTCTCCTTCAGCAGGACCAGCATCTGTTGCTCTCTTGCTCCAGTGCTATTTACAGATAGCTGCCATTATTTATGCCTGATCAAATTCTATCCAACTCACAGCGCTCACACAAACACAGACCAAACAAGAGCTGAAAAAGTGAGTTTGCGGTCGGTCAGCACAATGTAAAATTTAGTTAGCCATCCGTTAAACAAGTGTGAACAACTATGCATTCACTGTACTAAAAGTATATTTTATACACTGTATAAAATGTTTATGTTGTAGGTTCTGGAGACTTTTGACATTGTCTGACAGATTCTTGTGAATCTTTTTCCTATGAAACGTGTAATCAAATATACATGCAAGTCCAGTATGTCCTAGGACACACCATAATTTTGTGATGTCACGTTAATATGCTCTTGAACACAACAAGATTGTACAAAACTATACAAAACGTTATCTTATGGCATGTTTCACATACACACATACAAACTAACACTGCCCCGAAAGCTCTGCTAAATCTATTAAAATGTGCTTACTTTAGGTATAGACTAGATGGTCACTGTTATGATTCCTGTGAAATAAAACTCTGTGAAGATACAAAAATGCACAGCAGAAAACTGAAGAAAGGATTCAAAAACAGAACAAAAACTGGGAAAGGGGAAGACGAGCTTGTGTGAGGCATGTTGAAAGTGAAATAATAGAACACAACATTCTGATGGCAGGACACATCGTACTGGAAAAATAAGCTTAGATTTTTTTTACAGCAAACAAAACAAAATGAGTTCTCCAGGATTGTGCCTCTCTTTGCAAATGCCATATAGTGTCAGCTTTAGCCTGAACTAGGAACCAGATGGATTGGTTGCCACATAAGGCCAGCTCATATGCCAGCAAACTTACTAAATTGTCAACTCCAACAACTTTGAAATCCGGCAAACTGTCATATGCCAAACTGTCGACAGCTTGGAGATTAAAACAAAAAATAAATATTTGTCTTTCCTTCAGATTTCCAGTCTCTTTCTGCAACAGTATCATCCATCAGTGTGGCCTTGAGAGGCTTCCACAACCTTCAACTGCATGTCATTTTGTTCACTGTACTTTAACATTAATACTAAAGTAAGTAAAAAGAATACATCTTTACAAAAAATATGTCTGCAAAGATGTGAAGTAAAAAGTATTATGCATTAAAACCACCCAAAAAAACTCCAGTAAATGTAACTGTAACCACCCAAAAAATACTCAAGTAAATGTAACTGTAACCACCCAAAAATACTCAAGTAAATGTAACTGTAACCACCCAAGAAATACTCCAGTAAATGTAACTGTAACCACCCAAAAAATACTCCAGTAAATATAACTGTAACCACCCAAAAAATACTCCAGTAAATGTAACTGCAACCACTCAAATAATACTCAAATAAATGTAACTGTAACTAAATGTTGCTACCCGCCTCAGTTTCACTGTATAAAAGTAATAGTCCGTTATTAATTAATCCTTTATTATATGCCACTTTCTTGCTTTAAAATAACAGGCACTAATATAACACAATCATAGGATACACGGTTCCCTTTTTAATGAAGGATAACCCTGTGATATTACACCCTTCGGGGGAGACCAACACTAAGCTGCTTTTTTTGTCTATTGAAGAAAGCTTTCCACTCTGGTAGATTACGGTCAGGGACGATTAAGATCTTTCTGTGTGTATCAGGGAAAGAGAGAGAAAGAAATGTGTTCTGAGTAAAAAAAAAAAAAGAAAAAAAAAGACAGACGACAGACGACAGAGGAGATAAAAACAGATGAAATCCTTCCTTCACTCCACAGCCCCAAGCTGCTGCTGTGGGCGTGGCAGTCCGAGTGCATGAGCAGCATCATTGGGTTTCCTCTTTTGGATGTCTTTCTTCACAGTTTCTCTTTGTAACACCCTCCCCACTGAATTTACTTCCCGGCATCAAATCTCTTTATGCCCTTCACAGCTAACATCAAGTCAGTGCATTTTGTGACATGGCATTCTTGGCTTAAGGTTTATTGTGAGTGAAGTATACAATTGAATGCGAAACTGGCTGCATTGTTCTCTTATCTTTATAATAACCTCAATCAAGTGACCTCAATCCTATATGTAGACTTGTGTTTGATAGTAAAAATTCCTCAGAGACAAGGCCAACCAGGACATGAAGAAGAAGTTCTGTAAGTCTTTGCCCTTTTTTTAATCTCACTGATTCATCAATAGACATTTGCATTTGTGAATCTTTCAACAACAAAGAACATCCCCTGTTGTGCACCACAGAACCAAATATGTTTCCAAACCCAGGATTTGACATCAACTGCTTTTCAGGTAAGCGCAAAGGACTGCTACAAACTTTATTATTCAGCATAAATGTAGTCTGATAATCAGAGGTGGGTAGTACTCAGTTACATTTACTTGAGTAACTTTTTAAATAAATTGTACTCTTTACTGCACAATACTTAAAATGTAATACGTACATATCTTGGAAATCTAGAAAAAGTAAGAGTACTTTTACCACCTCTGTGTGTCATGTAAGAACAGATTTATGTGAAAAATGTGATGATGTGGAAATGTTCCTTGTGCCTTCATTTTTTTAAAATTGTATTTACATTTTTAGTTTTTCTTTTGAAAATATCAAAATCTGTTCTTCAGTCTTTACATTTTTTTGCCCAATTACAACAAAATTAAACAAATAATCTGACATTACACCCAAACAGTTACTCAGTGCAGTTTTTTCACCAGTACTTTTCTACTCTTACTCGAGTAATTATGTGAATGAGTACTTTTTACTCTTACTTTATCTAACATTATTTTGAAGTAACGGTATTCTTAAGTAAAACTGCTATACAGTGGGTGTATGAGATTTCATTGACATTAGATTGATAAACCATCATTTGCAGAGACTATTTCAGGTTATTTAATGGCTAAATGTCAATATATATTAAAATATGTTTAGCTAGTCCAGGTACAGTTTAATAGTTTGATCTACGGTAAAGCAGCTCTTCTGAAAGTACACCACTGCTATTTTAAAAAGCTGTCATATGCTTGGTCATTATGAAATTGGCATATGAAAAAGGTCATGTCTCTCTGGTAAATTCTGGAATGTTTTGAACAAAATCCACCCGTCTAAAAGTTTGATAATCCTAATTTCACACGTCTGACATTGTTATAACGTGTCCTCGTAGCTCACCTTGTCTGCTCTGAAGAAATATCCCAAGGTTGTCTCCAGGTTCAGTGGTTCTACCTTTTACTTGTCATGGTTTCATTTTTATTTCTATCTAACTGAATTCACAAACATTACATCATGTAACGTGTTAAGAGGGTCATGGGAAGATTGATGTTGCTTCACTACATTTGATAAACAATCCTCTTAAATGCCTCAGATGTTGGACATTTCACCCGCCCTTGCCAAGTGATTGTAAATTTTGACTCTGGATGGTTAGTTTGTCCTCTCTATCAGTGTCTTTGTCAGATTGCATCCATCATTCGCTGTTTTCAATCAAAGCACTGTTACATTATATTGGTAACGATATCTACTGTTTTGGAGAATACAATTCACTAGTTTTAAAGTTCTACCCAGTAAAATGAGTTGCGTTCTTTCTCATTTAAAGTACTGCTGAGTTGCTCTACTGTGGATTACTTAATGGCTATCACTCAGGCAATTTTGTTTAGCTATTATCATCGTTACCCTAGACTGTCTGCGTTCTAACAAACAGTATTTCTCAATAAATAAAACATTTACAATACACTAATTTAAGGTGTTTTCACCATATGTCGGTAGATTCTGAGGTGAAAAAGGAACTATATACAAAAAAACATGATATTTTGGGATACATGCAATCTATTATAATTCACACCCTGTCTGTCAAAAGGTAAATTCGGTGAGACTTATTTCATTAGTTTTTTCACCTCCAAATAATAAAAAATAAAACATAAAATGCCATGTGACAGAGCTTTGTTAGCTTGTCTGTTCTTGTTCTGTCCCTGTCTGTCTCTGAAGCAGGGAACCATATGGTAAAACATTTTCTTTCTCCCCCAGGGTCTCCATCCCACCTCCCATCACAAACTAGACACACATTTGTGCATATAGTAAAAACTCAGCATAAAATACAGCAACGCTATGGGCCTGAGCACCATGGTGTGCTGCAGAATGGGTGACCGGGAACAGATGTCTCCCTGTTTTTTTTTTACCTCTCTGTCTCACCCAACCCCCAGGCGGTGCATAAAGTCAACCCACGCCAGGGCAGTAGTCCAGGCACCACATTGCTCTGCATTGACTAAAATGTATTTGTATAGAAGTTGTCCATAGGGATTAAACGTCTCTACGGTGTCGGTGGGACAGGGTCAGAGTTGACTGGTAACAAGAAGCAGCAGGACAAGCACAGGGCTCACAATAAATCTTTCCTGTGTGCCAGCAGACCCGTGAAGCCACCACGCAACCACTGTTTTGTTTTCAAATGAGCCACGTTGACCTTAGCAGAGCATTAATGCAGATTTCAGTTGCAAAGTCATCCCTGGCCAACAAGAAAGAAAAGAAAATGTCTGCTTGCATAAAAGAGAAATGATAGCAAGACACTTACGATTGTTCACCTCTTTACCCTGACTGCAGAATTAATTTCCCCATTTGAATAGAGACACTCGTTTTTGGCTGTGACTGTGAGTGCAATGATCCTCTATAAAGAGTCATCTACATTTTGCAAGGCCATGAAATGATGAGCAAGTCTTTAATTGAAAAGTACTATACATTTTTTGCTAATATTGTGATATGGTAAAAGATGTCAATATTCAGTAAGGACTAAAGAGGGCACTATATAAGTTTTTTTTTTTTTGCCAGACAAACCCCCATATACTGAGACCAAGGTCATCCAAGCAAGCCTCCATAACTAGATGCAAAGACTGGAACATCCCAGTGGCAAATGGCCAGTCTTTGATCAGCCGTGTCATTTCTATCATGAAGGTGACCCACAAGATAAGCCCATGTCAACTTGCCAGTGCTCCAGTGCTTGGCGCAATGGCAAAAATTCATTTCCTATTCACTCATGGATGGCTAAAAAAATGTGGTCCTGTTTGACTCAACAAAAGGTCACTGACTGAAAAAGGCCTTTCTTCTTTCTGAAGGCTTATCTTGGAGACAGACGGAGGCCAAACAGTGAGCTGAAAGGGCTAGCACACACTGAACAGACAAGAATAATGGCATCAGTGCTTGCAACTCTAACAGTGTCCCTGCTCGACTGGCAATCATCCTTATGATCCCATGTAACACAGTATCCGCTTTGCAAACCCTTCTGTGTCTCCAACTGTAGCAAGACGACTGACACTCCAGTTAATTAAGATTTTAATCCAGGGTGAGAGTGTCAGTGGAATAGTGCACAACAAAAGCTGACTAAAGCTGATCAAGACCAGGCTGAAAAGGAGATTTAGATGTACACTACTTGATGCAACAATAGTCACCCCACTACAGAGGTCAGGCCGAGTCATTTTCCCCAAAACAGATCATAAACGCTTGTCTCTTTCAGAAGACTGGAAGCTCAGTTCAAAACCGTCTACATCTGAATTTGATGAGTTCATTTCCAATCACAAAAATTCATAATCAAAAGCCATGTCTGATGTTGTAAACATGAAAAAACAAATTACCCACGATGGTAGGGGAGCGACAATCCATGACAGACTAGATCAAAAGAGGGATGAAATTGACTTGGAGGCGTTTGAATGCCCCTACTTCTTAAGAAATTCTCTAGTAACTTCAAAATAGGACAGCTTGCTTACAGTTGATGTGTTTAGAAATGAAATATGAGCTTGCACAAAGGCCAGTTCATTCCTCCATGTTTTTTTTCTTTTTTTCACTTAGAGCAGAATCACATTCAAGGACCTTCCTTTATCAGCGTGCCCCTGGGTTCACTGTAGCCTAGACTTAGACCTCCTGGGAAATGTGTAGTCGGGAGTGAAAATGCGAACAAACCTTCCCAAAGGCCTGCTATCAGATCAGTAGGCTGCAGGAGAGGCAAGGGCCTATCCCATATTAGGAGGGTTCAACGACGTGGCACAGTCTGTATGGCGGAATAAGTGGGACAACTCCCAGCAGGACACACACCAGCACCGCCCAATAAATGATAAAAGAGGAGGACTGGTCCCCGTGCTGCCTTATTGAAGTTTACCTTTGTAAGTTTCTGCACAATCCCAATTTGCCCCCTCCCGCACGTTCACCAACATCTCATTTCCCCACTGGAGGCTTGGCACATTCAGTTCTGTTCTACCTGACTGCTGTCACTACGGAGATAAAGGATCAAAGTGGGCTGCCGGATTAGTGTTGATCCACAAACTGTTGCTGATAAAACTATAGTGTATTTGATTTCCCTAAAGAGATTGAGAAGTTGTTTTGGCCATAAGACTGTTCAGAAGTTACCATGAAACACTTTCTTATGTTAGGGACATAAAAGTTGAAGGTCACTTAATAGAAATACCTTTAAATCGATGATATAATTGGTCATAGCCCAATATAGTGCTGTATGATCACAGGAAAACCATACAATAACTTTGTTGAACATTACAATATTTGGGTAGAGAATTTCGGCATAGTCTACAGTTTACTAGTCAAAACAGGGCATGAATCAAAGCATATAGACTAAACCATTGCTGTAACCAGACCTAGGTCCTGTCCACACGGAGACGGGTTTAGGTGTATCCACTAAGTTATTTTGTCCACACGGAGCCAGCATTTTGGGAGCCCGAAAACCGGGTCCCAGAGTGAAAAGATTTCAAAATGGTGGTTCAGCGTTTCTGTGTTTACGAGCAATACGCCTCTCTTCTTCCTTGCTCTTATAACGCACTGCACTCTGACAATAACAACAAATATGGTGCTGCCCAGTTTTTTCCCAGCAGTGTCACAGCGCCACCAACGGGCCGGGTATACACACTACCGTGTTTTATTGGTGCATCATGAACCCATGTGGACACAGTTATGTTCTAAAACGATGGCGCCTTTACGAGAGACATTTTGGAAACAATACCGTTTTTGTCTCCTTGTGGACTAAGCCTTAACCAGGACTAAACTAGAAGATTCCAGTACTAAACCAAATCTAAGACAGGATTAGACTGGAAGTAGAAAACAAAACTAGAACTCGATGATTGCCACTTTTCCACTAGCACTACTCAGCTCTACTTGGCTCGACTCTACCCAGTTTTCACCCTTTTCTATTAGCTGTTTTAGTACCTGCTTCCTCTGGGTTCCAAGTGAGCCAAGCTGATACTAAAACAGATTACCTGCACCTGATTGGGTGGAATGTTGGCACTAGACAAGTCATTGGCTGAGAGAGGGGATGTCCATTCCACATTTGTGCAGAACTCTAAAGAATTCAGTTGTAATGGAAATCAACCGACAAGTGTTGAGTAGTGCCAAGTATAGCTGAGTAGAGCTGAGTAGAGCTGAGTAGAGCTAGTGGAATATATTTAGCAGCCCTAGACCATTAGTGAATTTTATTTTTAACTCAACTCTGCTAACTTCAGTTCAACTCTGCTAACTTTGGATAAAATGTATATAGTTTAAACATATAACTACTGGGATGAAACATGGTAAAATGGCCCTGGTTCCTTTACTCTTCTCTATTATGTGACTGGATATGAGATCAGTTGGACTCTCCTACTAAAACCTACAATCATTTACACTGATCCTCATCCACAACCATACTTAACTATTCACACACGACTTCATCCTGGTGACTACAAGACAATACTCACCGTAATGTGTTTTTGCTGTTCAAGCCAGCTCAATACCTTTCCCCTTAATATGCTGCCAAGTTAATCAGCGCTGGTTGAAATCTGAGAGATCACAGGCACTTTAGCTGCTGATGTGCCTGGCGTTGCTCAAAGGCACTGGCTGATGGATCTCCTGTGTTCATTATGGACAGAAAGAGTTCTCTTTAATCAGCCTGGGAGTCACTTATCATAAGGACGACTTGCCACACGCACACATCCTTTAGACAGATAGTTTGCTCGTGCACACAATTCTTCATGACAGACACAAATATGTGGTAATTGCTTGTGGTAAAAATGCAAATACAGTATGTAGCCTGTATACAACATAAACAGATGTGCTTTTTCAAATGTGGCATTGTACACTTTATATCTGAATGTAGCTTGTGTAACTTCTATCAGCATACAACACATTATATCACTGGCTGAAGAATCCGTAAAAAAGAATCAGTAAAATGTACGAACAATATATATATATATATATATATATATGTATGAAGTCAAACTTTATTTGACATTTAAAACAACCTCAGTTAACCACAGTGCTGTTTATTTACATTTGTGTCTTTCCATTTTTGGAGTCTCCTATACGTGTGAGTGCCAGTCTCTTTGGATGGTGTTTGGCTTGTGGACAGGCATACACTGATTTAATCACTCCCCAGGCTCAGTGAGGGGGAGGCTGAGGAGGCTGTGAGGCAGATAGGAACAGACAAATGCAACAAGGCGGAAGAAGGAGCGAAAACTGCTGAAGAGGAAATAAATAATGTAATATTTGTATGCAGTCTACACCGGATGTCCGCCTAAGTGTGTAGATTTATATTCAGATTAACGTTTACATTATCACAAAATACTAATACTATACAAGATTGTAACATGTAAACTTTGCAATTGTTTGTCTCTGCAGTAAACACGCACAAACTGTATACATTCGCCCCAGCCAGCGGTCACTGATATACAACAGGGTGGTAATGGGCCTGGCAGTACAGGTTGTTCTGTAATCTCATCACACTTAACTCAATAAGGTAAAGGTCACCCCCGTCCCCCAGCTACACGCCCACATCCCGGCTCTGACCCGCTGAGAGACAGAAGGCACAGCATTACAACCTGGGGGTCTTAGACAGAGGCTGCAGCCATAACACAGATATAGAGTAAATTGTCTCCAAAAATATTAAGCCCTGGAGAAATGAATGCAACTTGTTGAAAAGATTGAAAAGATTCATCAGGCTAGTCAACATGTGCTGTCTGTGTTACCATGGGTTCTCTTTGGGTATTCTGGCTTCTCCTCCTGTTCAAAGACATGCATAATATAAGGTGTAGTTTTGGTCTTATCAGTATTGTCAGTGAACCTCCAGGTGGGTTCAGCCATGCTCCTCTGTAAAATAACAGTATATCACATTTCCTTCTATCTTTCAGTTAGGATACCTTTGGTCAATTCAACACAAATGAACTTTACAATTTATCTAAAAAGCTCCACTAAAACAGACTATCCTCTCCCTGTCTCACTATGTGCCTTACTCTGTCATCCCAGTGAGTTGGATGGTACGGCTGTTTGACAGAATCAGACCATGTGATCAATCAAAGCTCTGACAATGAGAACCAGCCGTAGAAACATTTCATATACACTGAAATCCTTAGACAGACAGGAACTCAGTTAGTATTTTGAAGAAGTAAGAGAAGTGAGAATTTTCATTTTAGGGATTTTGAGCCAGTTTGTTCCATCCCTCCAGTTTGTTTCACACATTAAATGGTTTCTTTATTTTCAATTTGTGCCCATAGATGTGCACCTAAGTTCTTCTCGTCTATTTTTAAATTTCTCACAGATATATGTACTGTATTTCTTGAATGTATTCACTGAAACACAATATAATATTTCCCTAAAAACAAAATGGACTAAGAAATATAAACCAGGCTCCATCCAATATTGAAATCAATGTTTCTCTAGGTTCATGCCAGTAAGTTATATACTTTTCCCTCTTCACCTGTAGTGGGTCGTCTTAATCAGTAGTCATCAGCCTGAGCATGTGCGTGGGACATGGCAGGCGTACAGAGGTGAGAAAGATCTTGAAAAGTGACCCGGGACTCTCCCAGTGAAATGCCTCTAATCAGCCCCGAGGGAGAACATCAAGGCTGGGCTCTGGCTGAGAGTGGAGCCGGGGGCAAGTAGTGCACACAGCTACTCTGACAGACTTTCTTCACCACAGATCAATAAGAAGGTAGCCTTTTAAAGTGTGACATATTTAGAAGATAGGAAATTTTACTTTTGAAATCCCAAGGTGAGGATTTTTTTCTTTTTTTTTTTAGATTTTCTGTTGAAATTTCCTGACATCTCGTAGGTGTGTGAACATCTGTACGGTTATGGGTTCACAGTTGCTTTGGATTACATCAGCCTCTATCTTCATTAGGGAGTGTGGCAGGTATGACCTGCATGGTTAATTATGTAAACAAATAATGCAATGTTAATTCAAGAGTATTTGAGTTCGTTTTTAAAATAAAAATTTGTTTTTGATAAACTGTGAAACATTGATTATCATTATGATACAAAGTGCTTTTCATGTTGGCCTTTTAAATCTTGACTTGCATTTTGTTGGGTTTTTACGCTGGATGCCCTATTGCAAAGCTCTTTTTTATTTATGGACTATGCTGACTTTTGACCTCTTGTGGTTATGTATAAAATAATTACTAATAAACCATGAAAAGTTTTGAGGAACAGGTAATTAAACAGCAAAACAATATAATATTTAATAAATGTATTAGGCTTAGTAAAATATGCCACATTGTTTATCTACAGAATACACATGGCTATAATACAAACTTTGTGACGTCTCTTTAATTAAATGTTTATAAAAAAAGACCCATTAAGTCCAGTGTTTGCTTTTGCTTCAGCTGCCATTGTTTAATTCTTGGTATGGCATCAGGAGAATTAGCCATCTGTGAAAATACAAACAAACCAACAGTTGTTTTTTTTTTTTTCAGATATTGTCCTGAGCGTTGTAACATTTTCACACTCATATTTGTTGTCTTACATGGCAAACAAACAATTCCCATCTGGCTCCCCGGTAGGCAAACTGCATCTGAGCCTGTGCCAGCACTACCTGAATGAGGCGCCGTGATTCAGTGCATATCTCTGCCATCCACAGTGGCTGACATCTGGCGGCGGCCGACTGGGCACAGCTCGGCACGACTCGGCACGGCTCGGCTGCGTCGCTTTAGGGGAGGTCAGCCGGGGGGCGTTGTTGTGCATATTGAGCAGGCTGATTAGGCAGAGGAGCACACCGGGGCTGCAGC
This sequence comes from Philypnodon macrostomus, assembly GCA_036025475.1. NCBI lineage: Eukaryota > Metazoa > Chordata > Actinopteri > Gobiiformes > Eleotridae > Philypnodon > Philypnodon macrostomus. The sequence continues at coordinate 49,198 of JAVQKC010019281.1, forward strand.
CGGAGATCAGGCCGACGGGGAGACAAGCCTCCCAGCCTCCTGTCATCACTGTCCAGGTAACCAATGACAACCATGAGCTGCTATTTTTCACACAAGATGAATCAGCTCACTGTTTCTGACTGCCATAAATGTCATAAACACCAGACGGAGGCTTTTCACTCATTTCACTACAAATTTGATTAACTTTATTTTATTTTTGTGGGCCTTCACAATAAGGTTAGACAACAAACAATGTATTATATTATGATGTGATTTTCACATGCATTTATTAAAAATAGCCCAATGAAATGCTTCCATCATAATGCATACAGATTCATACACATTTTACTCACTGGCTGCCTTGCACAATGAGTGTGTGTATTTTCAAACCCAGACTTTCCTATTAGTAAGTCTGAATAATCACTAAAATGGTATAGGTAGCTCGTCCATAACATGGGGTACAGCAATGGGGTACAGCATTGGGGTACAGCATGCTAGCATATGTGTAGATAAAAATGTGTGGATAAAAATGAGTTTGGATACTCGTTCATGTGCTTATCACTGGAATCACATTTTATGTGTGATTAATATGTCTTCTCAGTGACCGTCTACACACAAGTGTCCTTCAAGTCGAGGGAAAAATAATAAAGATAATGAGCTGGTGTCAAAGCAGGCTCACGCAGCTGCCTGCCCAGAGCGATGCATGCTTTGCTATCACACAGGCATTGCAAGTGTGATAGATAATTTGTGCAATACCTCTCTATTTCACCTCAACCACACACTCCATCTCACAGCAACACCTTGCATGAAAAAACCATCAGCATCTGCACGGAACATGCCCAGGTGCATTATGGTAACTGATGAGTGTTATCACGGTAAAAAATAAAAGCAGAGACGCGTAAATCAAGCAGTGATTGGGCGAATCATTGCTGCAACACGGGCCCAGGGTTTATGAAGCGTCCCTGACGTACACTGATCGCTTTTGATTCTCTCCGCTGTGTCTGCTTTCCCTATGAGGTGAGCAACCTAGATGGGTGTCGGCGACCTGTATAAACTAATATATATATATATATATATATATATATATATATATATATATATATATATCTCACAACCTATTTATAATGTCTAAGATGAAAAACGCATGTGTATCAGACAGCTTAGCTCCCAAATATTTAACCATTTATATTTAAATATTTATATTATGTATTTTTGTACGTTTGTCTGCAGTTTTTATAGTATTTTGTAGTTTGTAATGACTTATTATACTATATTTTAAAAAAAATACTAGTCTTTTGATTTCATTGCATGTTCTATAATACCAGCAGAAGAAAGCAGAAACAGTATTTTAATTCCCTTGTATGTCCCACATAAAGAGAGTCACAAGCCAGTGTACATTTTGTGCCAGTCCCAGGCCTAGATAAATGAAGAGGATTGTGTGAGGAAGTGCATCTGGCTTAAAACTATGGTGGCACTGAAGGGCAAGTCATACCAATGCATAACAAACATGCAAAAATACAGAAACACTACAGCAAATTTAAAAATACAGCAAAAACCAAACCCAACAGGAAATGTGGTGAATGGCTGGCCAGTGAGTTACCAGTGCATTTGCCAGTGGCTGACCACTACAACCAGGGCACACTTCAGTGGCTAAAACAGTGGCCAGCCACTTTTTGGAATTTTACTCGTATTTGTGGATTATTTATAGTTTATTACTTTAGAGCAGTTCATTGGTAAACTGGCAACCACAAATGGGTTTCTAATGGCATTTTTTAACAGTATAAGAGATTGAAGTGGCTAAAGCCATTGGTCAGTGGCCAGTGTGGCCAGTGCATTGGTTACTGCAAGCTAATAGACCATAGGTTATTGTGGGAGATTTATTTTGATAGGACACATATAAAACGGGTACATTTTAAAATGAAAAGAAACAGAAAACGCATGACTTGAATGTGTGTTTATTTGGCCACTGTTTTAGCCACTTCAGTGTCACGGTGGTGGTGGCCAGTTTACTGATAAACTGCTCAAAAGTAATAAACCATGAAATAATCTATAAATATGGTAAATGAGTGGAAAAACATTCTGAAAAGTGTCTGGCCACTGTTTTAGCCACTGAAGCACACCCTGGTGCAAGTGGCCAACCACTGGGCAAATGCACTGGTAACTCACTGGCCAGCCACTCGCCATCTGCTATTGCGTTTGGTTTTTGGTGTTGTTTTTGAATTTGCTCTTTTATTTCTGTATTTGTTTGTTATTTGTTGGTGTGACTTGCCCTTCAGGGCCACCATATAAAAACCTGTGCTCAATAAATGTGTAAATCACTGCCAACATCGACATCGACTGCTACAACTCCAGGAAATGCCAAAAGAAAAGTAATGGTTACTATTTGAATGTTTTTAATCCCATACAAATGGCAGGATGTGTGTGAGAAAATATCCCCATAACTCAATAAAGTATATTAGATTGATGGGTCAGTGTTTTGCTGAGATAATAATGACAGTATATTAATAACACAGAGTGAAATCACTGAGCTTTACCCACAATATTGTCTCTCATTAGTGCCAGCACTAATGTTGCCGTTTATGCTTGTGTTCTACACCAGCTCCCTCTAATTAGGCGTGTGCTTCTAAAAATAAACAGCAACAACTAAATAGTGGGTGAAAATACATGCAAATCTGTTGATGTACAGGAATAATGGCGGTGGGGTAGCGACACGCCGGGATGGGGGATTAGCGGTGTGCTGCAGTCTAAAGTAATTGAGTTGAGTGGTGTTGACATCCAGGCGGAGTCAGAGTGCCCATGTTGTGGAACGTGCTGTATACGTGCACACTTGTGCTTGTGTGAAACTAAAGGTGTTCGCTGTTGATAAAAAGCTACAAATATAGGTAGATGAGAATCCTGAGTTGGTATATGCAGTGGTGCAAAAATGGGCCCAAGCAAGGGTCCTCAGGGGGGCCGAAAATGTAGACCTTAAAAGTTGAACACACTTTAGTTCAGATAACGAATGATCTCAAGAAGATCAAAAGTGAGCACAGACACAACATTTTAGTGACTCTTGTGTTCAGCCCCGAGCCCCAAACATTTGCTTGGTTTGCCTTTTCCTGTTGGAGCTCCTCCGAGTGTACGAGAAATGAGTACTGGAATAAAGTTCAGACATACAATATGGTGCAACATCTGACAGGGCATAATGCATACTGAAGACACAAGGCTTGGCATAAGATTTAAGGCTAAATATATACTCAAAGTCAAGTCAATTTGGTCAAAGCTTCAAGGTCTACATCCAAAATCCAGCTGAGCACAGAGTCTGCTCCTCTGATAAGCATGTGTTTGGCCTGCAGGAACCTGGATCATCATGAAGTGGCTAAAATGATGAGTGCTACAGAGAAAGTATAGGGCAACTTCCCCTTTTTCCACTACGGAGAATACACTCAGCGCCGTGCCACCTATGGCCTTGGTAATTTTGCAGAACTGAAATTTACCATAACAAAGACTTTGAACTTGGACAGAAAAGAAATTCAAATGCAGTGGCTCTCAGAATCCAATATAAATGAAAATAGGGTATAATGTTGACAGTTTTATGATATGTGGGAGATAAGCTGGAATATACAGTGGCTTAGAGCAATTTTCGCTGCAAAGAGCCTGTTAAAGTACGCAGGGGCACAGAAGGGCCACGCTCATCTTGATAATTCCTTTCTTAGCCTTGTCACTCCGGCTTTACAACTTGAAGGAATTTCTTGCTCCCGTGACATTGACTTTTTCTTTCCTCTGCATTTTTTGTTATGTATTTTCAGCTACAGTGTAATAGATTTCTGAAACACACAGATGTTGTTTTTGCATTCATCCCTAAAAGCATACATACATCTGCTTTTGCATGGGATTGTATATACTGCAGTTGTCAATAATAGGGCCCACACTTTGCCTTCAGAGTAGTTCCAAAACCAGACTTATTGGGGTTTTCAAAACACACAAAAAGTAAACTGTGTGAATGGTGAAATGCAGAATAACCAGAAATGACCTGGACTAGACTCCCAAATGTAAGAAAAAGCTGCTAAAGCATTATAAACAACGATAATCAATCAATCAATTCAGTTTTAAAATTAAGAGTATACTATGCTTCTTTGACCAATGCTATAATAATAAAAATGTGTTTCTGGTCTCACATTGATTTAGTAAGTGATAATAATGTATGACACCAAGCCACTTTATATAGACTGGATTGGTAAATGAAACATTTTTTTTTTTACACTGAGACACAAACAGTCAACATAATTGACCCAATTGGCAAAATGGTGTTTTTTAATGATAAAGTGCCGTCTATATTTCCAGACTTTTTAATGTGCTATCATCAAATAATAAAAAAAATTGTATCAAATGGAATGTGTCAGTGTAAACTATAAGTATGTATTTCATTTGAGTGTGTATTTAACAGTGCCTCTACTATTTAAAACTGCCATCTTATGTTTGCGGTTCACTTTATTGTAATCATTTTGTGCCTGTACTGCATTTAATAAAGCTGTCAACCTCCTATCCAATTTTCATCTACATTAAATGCTATTAGAAAGCTTTGAGTTTGAATTTGTAATATGAGCAGTGTCACCCGAGGACACCAAATCTTTGTTATGGTAATTACAGCACATTGAAATTATGCAGATAAAACAAAGGAATGGGCAAAAAGTTTCCAGTAAACAAAACTCTGGGGAGAATGCAGTATTTTCAAGTTAATAATCTTCGAAGAGTAACAGTTTCCTCAATTCAAAGCTGAAAGGTGTTTTAACTCTGTGTTTACTGTTATCGGATTCAACCTTTCTATGTAGATTCACTCGACATTTCAGCACATGTTGAGTTGCCTTGTTCCATGCCCAAACAGGTAACACACATTTTCACTGGCACTGGAAATAAAAAATATATTTTTCTCTATTTTTAAACATTCCTGAAGGTCAGAAAGTAGTTGAAAACTCAAGCGGATTAAACCTTTCTTTGTGGATTTACTCAACATATTAGTCATTTCTCTGTGCAGCAGTAGTATAGTGCTGTATAATGGGGAGCTGTCCAGTGACTAATTTGTGCCTTGAATGCAGTCCATTTGGCATTGCCTTAAGCACAGCTCTGTCCATTACTGCATCTCTGAGTCACAAACTCTCTAGACCTGAGGCTGTCGGTGAGAGTCACCCTGGTGGGGGCGTTCAAACACACAGACAAGCTGGCATACACGCGCTAACAAACAATTTCGCCAGCTCACACGTATATATACAGCATTGCTCTATGTACTTTCTGTCACTCTTTCACACACACAAGCAATTGGATCTTTTTATAGAGCGACTGTGTGTTGGCGTGGGTGGCAGTATGGCTGTGCTGTTTCGCCCAGCTCAAACTGGATCTCAGATCAATATCCTGTCCCCCGCTGACCAGCTAGCTCAGGCCGGACAGACGGCTCGTGAAAATCTGTCCTTGTGCTATTACTGCTCAGGGCTTTAAGAAAGAAAGAGAACATTTTCAGTTATGTCAAATATATTTTTGACTTCAGAAACATTTATAACGTTTGCTTTTTAAAGTATTTAGTTTTTTGTTTCTTTTACAGATTATCAAAATGGTCACAAAATGAATCATTACCAACATCCCCAATTTGCTTTGTGCCCAGTGAACATCTCCTGGCATGACATTAGAGTTTTTAGGGAAATATTGGATATGGCATTGGTAAACCAGATCTGAACTCAAATAAGGATACAAAGGTTTTGAAAGCTTGCAACAGTAATAGCACATTCTTTATAATCAGCTTTGTAATGGGCGTGTTCCACCAGTGTGTATACAAGTCTTTTCATAACTTTGTCTGTCTGTCTTTCCTTCACGATCAAGGTGACTTATGGAGCGTCTGGTGACACAACGCCGCGTTCAGGATGCCATTCTCTGACAGATTACAGTGTTGGACAAGCTGCCACTTGGAGCTGTATGGCTGTGATGGCTCTGATAATTGAAGTGCTGGAAGGTGGATGGCTTGGACAGATGAAGCCTGAGCAGTCAATGAATCAATAGTGTAATTGTGAGCTCCAGATTCCATGGGCCAATTTAACAGGAGCAAAGCTGAACAATCTTCTTTTTCCAATATTGTATTTGTTTTTCAAATTCCTAGTAAAATTGCCATTAGGTAAACAGAACAATGTTATAAATCAAATAAAGGCATATGCGCCTGAGGCAACGGTGTCCATATCAAATACAGGAAGTGACAGCAAGAGAAAAAAAACACACATTTATAAAATATGACAGCCAATATGTTTCTCATTGAATGTGGCATTAACACATATTGATGCAGGTTTATCCTTTAGATTGTGTTATTATTTTGTTTCTATCTTCCCTCATCCACATTCACACATATAACCATCTATTTGCCTATCTCCTTCCTGGCAAATAGAGAGGCTGATCGACATTCATTGCATGACAGCAAACAGCTTGCATAATTGTTGCTTGTGTTCCTCAAGTCAATAGCTATGACTTTATCAGCTGGAAAACACACACAAGGTTTGTTCATGGACTTAATTGAACAGGAGTATCTGTGCCTCAGCAAATGACTTTGTGTGCACAAAGTCATTTTCAAACCATTCAAATGTCACAAAGAAACTGGGGGACACGTCGGTCTGGCTAAGTGTCAAGCAACAGTGACAAGTATTACTAAGAAAAAGACCAGGAATAATAAAAAAGAAGCTATGCTACATTTATTAATTCAGTTTACACCAGTTATTCATCTTTGCAGGTGTCTAGAGCCTATAGACCTTTTAAAATGTTTGTCATATGGAATATTCCAGAATGGAGGCAACTGGACGAAAAAGTTAACTTTACAAAGAAATGGGGTTTCTGGTGAAGGATAGAATAATTCTATAAGGACTTGTCCAGTAAAACCTAAAAATCAAGAATTATGCCTCCAGCCAAAAGTTTAACTGTTACTAATGTGTACATTAATTAAACATACAATGTGATGTACATTCACTAATGTTTCCTAACCTGACATCCCCTACATGTAGCAGAGTGGTTGGTATTTGTGAAAAATTGTTGCTAATTCAAATTTCTCTCCAGTTGCTTCCATTCCGGAATTTGGAACTTTCTGTTTACAAACTTTGAAAAGTTCTATATCAGCAACTATAGGCCTTTGGCAGGCTACACCCTGAACAATAGCCAGAGGCAAATTAACAGACAACGCTCTCATTCACTCTCACATTCAAACCTGAAATTCACCAATTCTTCTTCTACAAATAATAATAATAATATAATATTGTATTTATAACGCAGTGCTACAACAAGTTTGAAAAACATATCCATGTCTTGGATTAGTTTAAGGAAAGAACCTACTATAACACAGGGAGGACATGTAAACTCTAAAGACTGTGTAAAGTGATGGACCAAGGATAAAAACCCATACCATCTTGCGGTAAAAGCACAAACCACTCTGCCACAATACATCCCTTGGACTACTGTACAAAAAAGAAGTAGAAAAAGGCTGAGAGCTGTAACAAGATGCATTCAGGCAGTGGACAATACCAGTCTAACATTCTCTGCAGAGTGATAGCACAGAAGAAACAACACATTGATTGCACACTAAATATCATTTTACAAACATGTCATCCAATCAGTAGGTGCATTCAGCAGGCTCACAATACAGTAGATGTGGAATATCAGACGCGCGGTTTGGCTTGTGGACAACAGCAGAGGGCACTGAAAAGTGTGTGAAAGACCATTGTGATGATTTCTAATCTACTGCGGTCTCCCGAGAATGAAAGGATTTGTCACCAGCGGGAGGCGGACCTGGGCAACCAACCGTGTCCCCCAACACACACACACACCCCCGCATCCCCGTCGCAATTCACACTCCACAGAAAGCGCTAAGCCCGAATCAAGGTAAAAGTCACAGCAGTGATGATGAGAAGATTTATCTCTATCTTTAGATGTTAAGAGGATGTTTAGAAGGACAGAGCTTAACCTTTTACATTTTTCTCATATTGTTTGACCGAATTATCTCCCAAATATTGTGGCAGTGGTAAGGTAATAAGCATGTAATTTGAAAGGGTCAAAGCGGCCATGGTGAGATAAAAGATTTGCACCGCCAAATGGGATGAGGCAGTAGAGGAAGGCACTGGTGACAGGTGCAGATGAAGATAAATGCCAGATGCTGGAGGCCAAAGTTGTGTTTGGGCCCAACAAGAAGATGCTCATTGAAGAGGCAAAGGGAAGAGTACAAGAAATAGACAGAAACAGCTCCAGAAGAGGGCGGGGAGGAGTACAGAGGTAGAGACGAGGCAGTCCAGGAAGGGGGTTAAAGTTAAAGCACAAACAGGAAAGTGAGAAAAAGAAATAGCCAATTAGCAGGAAGCCAGCAGGTGTGCTTTCTCTGTGGCAGCCCCCCTTCTTTACCCCCCATCCCAGCTATGGGGTAGGGGGGGTGGACTAACGCTGTGCGGCCCTTAAAGAGCAAGGAGTTGCTATGGCAACTGCCTGGTACGCTCTGTCTCCAGGGAAACGGAAATGTCACAGCTTAAGAGGTCTCCGAGAAAGCAAGTGAGGAGGAGCGGGAGAAAGACACAGGTGAGTGAGGAAACGCAGCAGAGGGATCGATGCATTAGTCCTTATCTTTGCAGCGAGCCTGTCACATTATCTATGGAGTTTCTGTATAATCAAATTAATCATCTGGCATCGTCCCACAGCCTTCTTGCTCTCTTTGTAACTTAGTTTACAGCTCTAACCGATGACAGCACAGACACTGGGTAATTTGAAGACAGTCCCTTTGTGAGACCCACTGCCTTGTGCTGACACTTTTTAAACATTATACTCTCTATTGTCAGGCCTTCAAGAGCTAATCAACTTCCATTTGTTTAATCCAATATTTATTCTCATAAGCGAGGCCTGAGGGTGTGGTGGGAAAGCCAAAGCCTGCATCAGCGGCGTGTGGTGTTCGGGCTGACCCTCCGAATCACACATTAGCCCGGGCCGACAAGCTGAAAGCCCATTAACCTGAATGGCCGCTGATTGCTCCACTATTAACACAGCCTGACTCCTCTTCTCTAGGCCTGAACCCACTTACACAGGTGCTTCAGGACCCCTCAAGGTCTTGGTTTAATCACAGTAAACAAATGCTGGTTCTTTGTCATGACGGCACCACCTTGTTTGATGTATGCCACACATTACAGTCACTTCCACTTTTATCCTCAAAGTTTTCTGTCGTTCATGTTCTGAATTTGCCCATCTGGGGTAATTGACCTTTGTCTGTGGCCTGTTGCGACTTAAAAAGGTTGTTGGCTTTGTCCTGGAAAGTCACAAATAAAGCCAAGGTGTGTCTGCAGCATGTGTGGCTGTGACTGAATAGAGATGGCCAGCTAAATGGAGCATTTCTCCAGCTTGCTGCTGCATGCCTGACAGTGTGGCCTGGCCATGCCTAATTTATTTCCTCTTTTGTCGTTGTTGTCTCCATTCCTCGGTTGATTAAACCAACCTCATGCAGCTATGCTCAACAAATAGCCTAATTGAGTACGACCTTGGCAAATGATATATCGGCCCTATCCTCCAAAAACACCACCTGCACCAGACGCCCATCTCCCCATCCCATCGCTCTGCAGGCTGCCGCGCCACGCACAACAAACATAAACAGGGGATTCGCCTCCTCAGCCAAAGTCATTTCTTGCACGACCTTTCCCACAAATCACAAAGATGACACAAGCCTGGATGGATCACTGGAATGGGACACATTTGTATCACTTAGACCTTTCATCAGATGCAAGCAGATACTCATCTATTATTCCCCTTTCCATTTGCAACTTTCACCCCACAGCCAGCACACAGAGGGCAAAATAAGTGAACAAAACATCACTATCAGAGCCCCACGCAGCAGCTGCATAAGGCTTAAGCAATGCAGAATTCTCATTAAATTTCCATCTCTTGTCTGTGTTTAGATGGGCACAGGGGGCTGGTAGTTTGTGTTCAAAGAGGCCTGCTATACAGAAGATCTGATGGCTCTCTGGTGGGACCCCTCACAGGATACAGATGCCTGCTTGGAGATGGCTTCATATCTAATGAGTCTGAGCTCCAGCAGGGCCACAGTGCACAAAGCATGCAGCGCTGCCCTGGATTCTCTGTTTGTTTGCCACCACAGGCCCCGCCCCTGTTGCCTCTCCAACTCACTCAGCACTGAGACATGCGCCTGCCCACAGCCAGAGTGTGACACTGATGTGTTCTTCACAGAGATGTGTATCCTGCAGGTAAACACCTGGAGGCTGAAATATCGCCTCAGATACAGGCCGACGCCAGGGACTGTTAACAAACTAAAAGTTGTCTCAGTGTCTGTCTCTCAATGTGTCCGGACTGACACATTAGACCACACTTGTGACAGATAAGGGAAAATGCTGAAATCAGCTTGAACCATTATCCACAAACAAAGCAGACAGTAGTAGGTATTGTTAAAACATATAGAAAGTACGTTCTTGTTTATACTAGGAGACTTTTTGGTATTATATCCAGTTGTGAAAGAATTTTTTCCTCAAAAAACTAAGTTAACTAACTAAAAATTAGAATAAACAAGATATTACAATGAAATAAAATATTTAAGGCACAAGAAACATATCTTGCTTTTCAGTTTTTGAAATGAATACCTCTACCCACCTGTAATATACTGCGCCAAAAACTGTTGAAAAATAATATTCTAGGACTTTTAACTACACGTACAATTTGTTCATAGTGTTTCCCAGGTCAATGTAACATTACTTTGTTCATAGTGTTACCCAGGTCAATGTAACATTACACTCAACCTCTGATTTTAAACACAATGTATTAATTAATCATTGTCAAATTATATCCACTATAAGTGTGTTGACCTCTACTGAGAACATGAAGGGGAAATGGGCTTTGTAAACAGAGGATTTATCCTTTACTTTTCCCAGAGCTGGGTACATTGCATCAGGCCCGGAGGTGGGCTAGAGATGTTTGGATGAAAATAGGTCACAGTAGGCACACACAGCCTAGGAGAATGGCAGAGGTCATTACTGTGTACAAGGCAATGCATGTGAGTGTGTGTCTGTAGTATTGGTCTGAAGCTAACACATTAGTTAAAAGGGAAAATGGAAGCAACAGGATAATTGTGTTTCTCATTCGCTGATTTGACACCAGGGTCAGACTTTGTTTCAATACTTGAATGCTCTAACGCTACCGATAAAATTTGATGACAGCACTCACAGGCATACCACTTTTAAAGTCAAATGTATAAAAATCACACTTGGGGGTAATGCATACTGCTGCTCATTAGAATTTCTCTTTATAGAGCCCTTTGACATTATTCAAATTTCAAGACAGCACACTATTGAGGGCGTGTTAGGAGTAGTCCCTCTAGGCCACTCACATGAGACAAACGGCAGGGGGTGGCTATGTTCCCCGCCATTTGGCCGATTAATGCATTTCACCACGAGGGCCCTATATGGTCCATGATCCTTATGCCATTGTAAGAAGCCCAGGACTGAGCTCTGATTATATAGATTCTGGATCTCACAAGATAGAAAAGACTGAATTAATGTTGGTGACAATCCAACCATCTTTGTGGATATGACAGAGATGTACAGTGCTGTGTACAGTGCTGTGCAAATGTTTAAGGTTTGAAGACATACTGTTTGCTTTCAAAAGTGTCCAATTTATCAGAGATAGAAGCTACTCACATCTTTCCCTCTATATACATGCCAATGAATGAAGTCTGTGTAGCTAAACAAGAACATCGTTATTATATCAGATTATAATTTGAAGCAATGGGTTTATGACAGTGTTAAAATCCTGGTCTACACATGCATTTTGAGATACATGACATAAAAAGTGAATAATTCTGAAAAGCTACTTGATCTAGTACCGTATGATACTTTGTAAAATGATTGATTTTTTTACATGCCAAGTATCATGATATCTTTATTATTTATTCAACTCTTTCATATATTTCATACATGGGCTCAGGGCTTTAGCGTATCTTAACAAACCTCTCTCCCAGCATGCCCAGGCCGCATTCATAATCATCAATCAGTTTGTAATGTGATCAAGCGCCCCACGTCACTGACAGCCCACACCAGGAGGCCTTCACCATCTCACCATCCCAAATAAACTATTCCTTTCACCACTTCTTTGTATGCTCTCGCTTTGGGATTTATTAAGCTTTTCCCATGGTTAGCAATTTACATATGACCAATATCATAAGACTTCATTAAAACAAATAATCTGGTATCACATCTCTCTTCCAATGTGTGCAAATCTAATTATTGCTTTATCAAATTGGATTTTACTTGCTATTATTTTTATTTTTTTTCTGGAGAATGGCTGGCGGTAGGATGATGCAACTGGAGTGGTTTAATATTACTGTTGCCTGATAAATGTGTTTGGTTTCATCATTGGAGCCGTAGACAGTCCAAAGGGCAGACGCGCCGCTCAGGAGCAATGGGCCACTGCTGAGATGACTGCGTTAATCACATTATGGAGACACTCTAAGGTGTGTAGAGGACATCTGCACACAAGGAAATATGTGGAGGACAAAAAGCAAAGGTGGGAAGAGTGGCTGAAATTTCTCCTCAAGACTACGGGTTCCTTTTACCTTTAGAATCTGAATGACTTTGAGTATTCATACAATCAGACAGAAAAAAATAAAATTAAATCTGGTATTTCCTCAATAGTATTGTGTCTTTTAAAAAAAACTTAAAGTAGCTGTAAAAAGTAGCATTGAGTATCTCTTGAAGTACACTTTTATTCTAAAACGTATTCAAGTGAATATAACAGAGTCAAAATAATGGACATACAAAGCTTGGAGTTGCTGCAGTCTATCCTCACTATGACTAAGATCGAATAGTTGTGTTTAGCGATGCACCGATTTTTCATGGCTGATACTGATGCCAATATTTCAATTACTAATTTGGCCAATATTTCGTAAACATGCTTTAGTACGCTAAATCTACATAAGAATAACTGCTTTAAATGTATTTTTGAATCCATTATTATTAGGTTTACTTCATGTTTTTAGACTTTCTGAATGGGCTTTTCCTCCTCAGACCTCCTCTGTTTCTTATATTAGAAGTTATCGTTTCAGAACAGGTTACCATCAGCCATCTGTATGGGCCGATATTAGTCAAAAATGTCATTATCGGCCAGTGTTGAGCCGATATATCTGTGCATCCCTAGTTGTGTTTACTGTTTAAAGATGTAGAGAGTATATAACAGTCAACGGGCAGCATAATTAGCTGTGAAGCATAAAATAGACAACAAAAAGACCGTCTCTGATGCGTACCCTTGAACCCACCGTGAGGAGACGGCATATTTACTGTACAAAAAGATTCCACATTTTGTGCCTTTTATGTGCTGTGATCGCATTCCTTTACACATTATCTACATGTTTTCAAAATAAAAACAAAGAAAGTGGAGTTTCTCTGGGATATAGAACGATGAAACACTTCTTCACAAGTTTATCCCTGGAAGTACAGTCCCAAGAGTTTCTGTGTCCACCATGAATGACACTCCGGCAGCTCGGATCTCCCCGGGGAGCGTACTCACAAGGCTCCGCGTGAGAAAAGGCAAAAGAAGAAAGGGGGGAAATATGGCTGCTTTCCCCCCCCCCTTTTCATTTCTCTTATCTTTGATGCTGCACTGTACAAACCTTTGTAGAGCGTCGCAAATGAAAACATCGGAGAAAGCGCAGGGAAAATGATGCAGCCCTAAGGTGGTAAAGGAAGGTGACTGAACAGAGGTGCAGGCAACAGAGCTGTTTTCAAACAAACATCCAAAAAACAGAACAGAAAAGTGGAACATCTTGTTAATGTGCTGCCTACAGTATAACTTTGCCCCATATATATACATTATCTATTATTTCTTACTGTGAGAACTAAGTCAGGGCTTTAAAACGGATCAACATAGCAACAACTGGTATTTAGGCTCACTGGCTACTATCACGTGGCAGCAAATCAAAAATTCACTAAATATCAAATCCAATTAGACAATGTGGCTAGTGAGAATGATAGCCACAGTTAAAATCTAACCATATTTGGCTGGTTGGCTAGTGGTATGTATCAAGCTCTGCACATAATATCAGTTATAGCCATGGTCTGCAGATAACAAACTCGAAATGCCAAACTTAAATCAGATGAGCACCCTTTATTTGATGCAAGGTCTCCCTAATAAAGTGGCCACTCAGTTTATTTGTAGTGGAAAGTCCATACAATGTGTAAAGGTAATTTTCTGGTTTAAACCAACATGGAAGAAGGAGCTGTTTAATGTTTGATAGTTTTTGGGTTTGCTCTGTTTTGACAGAATGGTGGCTAAACCCAACAAAATCTAAGTTTGAATAGTTCTTTGCCAGTCTACAGTCCCGCATTACTTTCCAAAGCCTTTTCAGCTTAAGCACTCAAAGTTCTCCCAAGAGCTAACATGATTCACTGCTTGTTGGCAAAATGTGTTAGGACTATAGCTAGACTCCAATTACCAGGAAACATTTTTTATTATCTTTCATTGAAAAACCGTTTATGATTATCAGTGATTATCTGGTATACTGCAGCTACTGATCTGGAAAATATTAACTTCATACCATTAAGACAAGCAGGAAACAGAGGCCTATGTTTGACAACTAGTTAATTGTGTAGAAAATCATCCTTCCTCCTGGCTTTTCTGTCTGCCTTGTAGTGTGCAATCATTTGCAAATGGATTTGGCATACATTTTACACTGGATGCCCTTCCTGGTACCACTACTTTCCACAATGAGTTCACTGGCTTGAGAACCCATGTGGCTGAATTAAGTTAACCCTTTGGGCGCCACGGTCGCAGAACTGCTACACCCACTGATTCCACTGTGTGGCGTGTGTCGCTGTACTGCGCCTGTGTCAATGTGCCGGATGTGCGTCGCTTCACTGCGA
>JAVQKC010019282.1:0-42148 GCA_036025475.1 Philypnodon macrostomus
GGGCACAGACAAATCTTGACTGGGGTTTCAGTGGCAAACCTGATGAAAAAAAGTGACGTGCATAGTGGTTAGTCTCTCTCGTAATGAGCCTCCAGAAGCCCGCTGTTAAAAAGATGGACACATATGTCATTGGATCACCTGTCATGTCTGGAAACCCTCTATAGCCAGTGGGCTAATCAAAAGGCTTTAGCCAGGGCTGATATGTCTCATTTTCCCCGATCAAAACCCAGTCATCATCATCACTGCTGGGTCCTACCGGACTACCAGGGGTTGGTGAACCGGGATCAATGCCTCCGTCCTCATCCACAATATCATCTGACTCCTCAAACTTGCCACTACCAGTTTGAAAATGTCCCGGGGTCTGTGGTGCTTTAGGTTGGAGAAAATAGGGCCAATGTCAGGACATGGTAGCTTTATCCCCCGGGTTGGTACCTGAAATGTCTGTGTGACCCGTATCCTCATCTGACACATTGGGGCCCTGGCTGGCCCTGGCTTTCACAATTACACACCACCAGGCACAAAGGTTGGTCACATTCCTCAGGACTTTCTCCAGGGCTGCTGGAGGGGCTCGGCGGGCTGCTGGAGGGTCTCCGGGACCTGCTGGAGGGTCTCTGCGGGCTGCCCTTCATCTCCACACGACCTTCTACCGGGCACAACCGTTGCAAAAGTACCCTGGGCCACCACAATTTAGTTAGACAACCAGCCTCGTCATTATTGTCTGACACCTTGGGGTCCTGGCTTTCAGAAGGGCCCACCACCAGGCTCAAACTTTGGTTGCTGCGGAGATTATATGTCCCAGCATTAGCCCCAGCATTAGCCCCAGCATTAGCCCCAGCATTAGCTAAATCTTCACATCTCTGCCGACAATACTTCTTTTTTCCTTGACTTTTGGGTATTTCCTCTCTTCCAGCAGTATTCCCCCCGCAAAGGAACACTTTTTTGGGCATAAAAAAGCAATCAAACAAGCCTGGGAAGGACACACGGTGTGGAGCACGTTTGTTGAACCACCCGGAACACATGGGTCGCAGTGAATCGACGCATGTCCGGCACATTGACGCAGGCGCAGTGCAGCGACACATGCCCACAGTGGAATCAGTGGATGTAGCAGTTCTGCGACCGTGGCGCCCAAAGGGTTAAGTATACATTTGCACCTGATCAATGTGTCAAAATTCATGAGATTTCGTTTATGTTCAGCAGCATTATTGGCTCAAAAAATGTGCATCAAAACATGAATTTGTGAATTATTTAATTGTTATTAATCGTAGCTTGCAGTTCTGCTTCTTCATGATATGTACCTGTGTGCAACAGTTGAAAAAGATCCAGCAAAGATTTTTTTGAGTTATTGCGTTCACAGTTTTGGCGTGTAATTAATTAATTACTTAATTAATATTAATCGTAGAAATACCCAAATCAATACAGTTCGGCATCTTTATGATAAGTACCTGTGTGCAAAAGTTGAACCTGATTCGTTTTTGAGTTATTGAGTTCACAGCTAGGTTGAAACCGCAATAAACCAGGCCCTAATCATGTCTAAATAGATTACAATTTTTGGTCATATTTCCTAGCCTTATAAGTGACGTTATTTTAACATTGTAAATATTTGTGTTGGTGTTGTACTGTCCCTGTTCATGTGGCTATAGCCTCCCCCTGGTTCTCACACACTATTGGAGCATGCAGTCAATCATTAATCTCATCATTCCTTTGCTTCTCAAACTGTTGTGCGGGTACAACTGGAGGTACATGGGCTTTTTTTAATAATAATCTAGAATTTTTACAAAAATCAATTGGAACAGCCCTTGAAGGTGGAAGTCCTATGTGAAAACATGAAAAATCCAACATGGCAGTGCCCTTTTTTTTACAAGAAAATAAAAAAATATAACTCATATAATATTTAATAAACTTGTTTTAATTGTATGTGAACCATTTACTACTGTCAACCCGGTATCTGTTAGCATGATGCTGTGGTGTAAGCATCTACAGTTACAAAACGAGCTAAAAAGCCTGTTGTTGCTAATCCTGCTTTCCTATTTCCTATTTGTAACCATTAAAATTGAGATTTCTGGATGTGAGCTGAGAATACATGAGTTTAGGGAGAGTCTGGCTTTTTTGATTTTTTATTATGTTTAACCATTATTATATCGGCTAAACAACATTATGGAATCACGGTGGTCCATGTCCGCAGATCCTACATGTGAATGCAATAACTCAAAAACGAGACCCTTCCCATGTTTGTCATGGTTTTGGGGTGGGCCTCTTAATTGCTCTTTAACAATATAAAAACTCTTAGAAATCACACAATGTCTAATTAAGGAGCCCGTTGGTGCCATAGCAGTTGTGGCAGACGTATGGGGGTGTTTCGCTGATATACACCTTGCTGTCGGATACAACATCATAGGTCTAGTTGTAAAAACAAAACACAAATCTAAGAATAAAAACAAAAGACTTATACACAATAAATACAAAACATAGATCATGTAATCTAAACTAGTATTTTCCCCTTTTCGAAATCCACAGGAAACTCAAACTCACATTTATATAAAACAGCACATTAAAAGCCACTTATTTCCTCTTAACCCCAGAATGTATGTGTGTAACAGTTCTGATAAGATCACACTTGGAGTGGGTAAGTTGACCATTAACCTGGAGCTGATTGCAACAAACCTCTGTGTTTTGCTGCAGCTCCTGATTCAAAGTTCAGTGTCAGAGGGAGCAGTGGTCTGTCACTACCACAATAACGACTGTCTTTCTTTTGTATGATTTGAATAGGACTAACAGTAGACGTCTCCAGCCATGGCGACAGGGGGCTATGGCTACTATCGTGGCACCATCTTTCTGGCCATGTTTGTGGGCTACACATTGTACTACTTCAACAGGAAGACCTTCTCCTTCGTGATGCCCTCAGTCATGGATGAGATAACAATGGATAAAGATGATCTAGGTACGTGCCACTTTATCTGTACCAGGGGTGTCCAAACCTTTGTGGGACATATTTAAAAATGTGTTTTTATAATGACACGACGGTGAAGGTTGTCATTCATCCAGGTAGAGGTCATTCTGAGAGTTGAAAAAGGGGCATCTGGACAAGGTTTTGATTGTTGAAAAGCTTTCATTTGCCAGTCCAGCAGACTTCTTCAACCAGAACTGAAGAAGTCTGGTGGACTGGCAGAGGAAAGCTTTTCAACAATCAAAACCTTGTCCAGATGCCCTTTTTCAACTTTCAGAATTTTATAATGACACTTCTAGTTTTTGACTCGCACTGTAAAAATTCATACATTCATCTTCTACTATTTTTTTCTGCTAGGGGTCACAGGTGACTGTTGCCTGTCCCAGGTAACTATGGGCCTTAGGCCTCGTTCACACTGAATGCAGTATGTGTGTGGAGTAGGTTTCTGTGCGGATTCCTCCGGACTGTCATTCACACCGGGTGTGGTGCATGTGTGCTGTATGTGTCCTTGTGCAAATCTTTTCTCGCTGATGCACGTTGAGCACGGAGCTGTACGCTGTGTATGTGGAGTCCAGGAAAAAAAATTTAATCCTTGCCTGTTTTTTCCACAGCACTGGATCCAGACACGTACAGCCCCTCAGCTGGTGTGAATGCTAGCACAGGCTTCAGTAGTTTTTTTTTTTTCACGGGAGTTCCTGTGGCGCCCGTTCAGTATCTGTACCAAAGTCAGTGTGAATTAGGTGTTAGGCGTGGTAAACCCTGGAGTCCCTTAGTCACAGAGCCAACACTGAGACGGACACAGAAAGACAACCATTCACTCTCACATTCATTCACTAGGAACAATTTAGATGACCAATTCTCCTAACACATGCATGTTTTTGGGTAGTGACTCCACCCAGTAAACTTGTAGTCAGCCAGCCTGAGGATTGAACCCATGATTGCTGGGAGGCAAAAGCACTAACTGCTCTGCCACTGTGCCTTCCAAAACAACTTTAATTCAGAATATTAATCTTGATTGAAGTCATTTTGACTAGTTTAGATTTATTTATTTATTAGGCCTAGATTATTTGACTTGTTTCATTGTAATTATATTGGCAAAACAACGATATTATGGAATCAAGTCAGTGTTTGTCCACAGGTCCTAGCCGTGAACGTGATAACTCAAAAATGAATTGCCGGATCAGTTTCAACATTTGCACACAGGTACATCTTATAAAAATACCCTGAACTTTATCGATTTGGGTACTTCTTCGATGAATATTAAGTAAGTAATTAATTAATTACGGGCCAAAACTGTGAACGCAATAACTCAAAAAGTCTTTGCTGGATCTTTTTCAACTGTTGCACACAGGTACATATCATGAAGTTGCAGAACTGGATTGAGTTTGGTACATCTTCGATTAATGACAATTAAATAATTCACAAATTAATGTTTTGATTCACATTTATTGAGATAATAATTCTGCTGAACAAAAACGAAATTGCGAATTTTGGCACATTGATCCGAGCAATTGTATAGTAATGTACATAGGCAAATTACAGGTCAAATAAAAAATGCCTCTATAGCGCCCCCATGTTTATGACCCCTTTGGGACCCTGGACACACCTACTTTGACAATGAGCAATGAAACTTGGTACAGTGATTCTCCATAGTGTACCCAACAAAAAAAATATTATTATGACCCCACCCTACAACAAACAGGAAGTTGGCCATTTTGAATTGAAATTGTGAGGTCAGGTATATAGGCCTCTAACGTGCACATACATTGCCCGATTAGGCTCTAACCTGAAATACCTAATTACCCCCCGGCCCTGAACACATCTGACCAATATGATGGCAGTTACCTCTATAGTACCACTTATAGACTGAAAGAAGAATATAGTTTTAGGGAATTTTACTAAATTTTGCAAAAACATTCTTCACAAACATCCAGGCAAATCAAAAAAGTCAAATAGACCCTTCCCCTGTTTGTCATGGTTTGGGGGCGAGGCCTCTAAATTGCTCGTTAACAATAGTGAAACCCTTAGAAATCACACCTGTCTGATTAAGGTGCCCGTTGGTGACAGTTGTAGCAGACGTATGGGGCAGTTTCGCCGATATACACCTTGCTGTCGGGGAAGACAGCACAGGCCTAGTTTTGTGTATGTGTCTGATTGTGTGTAGTGTCCTTTTTATGTCTTAAGGTCAATGTCATGGTCTACTGTCTTTTTTTGTTTAATAAACAAATCAAATAATAAGTACTTTCTTAAAATAAGAAACATAATATATATCAGATACTGATAAAATACTATCAGATTTACACTTTGTGAAATCTACAAAATATTATGAATTCTAATATATTGATACACCAGCCTGCAATATCGATACAGTATTACAATATATTAGAATACTTTTATATTGTTCCAGCCCTAATATTCACTGAGAGTTCAGAGCATCACTCATGATCTTTCGCTTATTCTTTGTTATCATTTATGTCCCTTCAGGCTTGATCACCAGCAGTCAGTCCTTGGCCTATGCCATCAGTAAGTTCATCAGTGGAGTGCTCTCAGACCAGCTCAGTGCCCGATGGCTCTTCTCCATTGGCCTCTTCTTTGTAGGTGGCATCAACGTGGTCTTCTCCTGGTCCTCCACTGTAGCCGTCTTTGCCACTCTGTGGTTCCTCAACGGCCTGGGACAGGGCCTGGGCTGGCCCCCCTGTGGAAGAGTGCTCCGAAAGGTAAAAAAAAAAAAAAAAAAAAGTGATCCTGCTCCAGCTCATGATCTTATCCCCCACCAGCTGTCCCATACATTGATATGCAGTCATATTTAATTCAAGTTTAAATTCAGGTCAGGTTGTTCAAATAGCCAAATATCACAATGACAGCTGCCTCAAAAGGCTTTACACAAAAAGACATAAACCAAAGTCCTCCCAATTTTTGTCTTCACAACTGCCCTGGCTGCAGCCAACAGTCGTAGTGACTGTGGCAGCTTGATAATAAAACCTCAACCATGAACTAAGGTGATTTTTCCACAGATGTTTATGAACTATATTAAATACCCTATTAGAAATGTGGATACTAGGGATTCACAAATTGAGAAAAACATCTGATATTTGATAACCATGTTGAATATTGCAATATCAATATCTTTGCAATGTTCTGATGCAAAAGATCATTTTTCACTATCTTCTTTGCTTTAAAATCAAAATGTAAGACAAAAAAAAGCCAATGTAGGACTTTGTAAATAATATTTTTGTGAATTTTATCCTATAAAGACTTGTCAGGCGAACTTCTGTCTTCCCAGCTGTGGGTGCAACTTTAAGAGATCTAGAATTGCTCCAACTGCTACTTTTTTTTCTTATACAGGCAGTGCATGCTTTATGTGTGAGACAGTGACAGAGGAAGGGTTTTTGTTCTTCTGCATGGTTTCACAAAATCAGGTAGTGCAGTTTTTTCAAATCTCAAAAAACATGAAAAAGTGGGGTACAATTAAATTAAATCTCAAATTAAATATATATATCGTCCTTAAGAATGACCAACATTACCCAAAACTTAAACAAAAGAGAACTGATTAAGTACTCCAATTAAGTGGACTCCATACCACAGTTTGAGAATCACTGATATAGATTTACAAACTATGTTAGGCTGCAAATTATACTGCAATGTTTTAGCATGAATCACAAACATAATGAAATTGAATGTATTTCATTTTCAGTAGAAAGCAGGTGTGTCCAAACTTTTTTTCTCACTTAGGGCCACATTTTCAAGAATTCATACAGAGCAGGGCCACTCTCTTGACTATGGTCGCTTCACCAAAAGTCCCCTTTGGTTCTATCTCTTTTCTTGCCACATTTGTTTCACTTAGTTCCCCTCTGTTTTATAACCACACACAAAAGTGGAAATAGTGTATATCTTGTTACACAAGGAATGCTTTCTTTTACTTGAATTATGTATAGTCACATGCAATAGACAATTTGGGCCAATTAAGAGGTAAGCCTGAGGGCCTCAAAAAATGTTCTGTGGTTGCATTGAAAAATTCCCAAATTGTGGTCCAGCAGCCATTTGTGGCACTTGACAAGATAAATTATGTTGCGATTTATCTTGCAGTTATACTATAGCTGATATCTTGTTTTCACTACAATTGTTTTTGTAAATAAAGAATATTTGCTCTATGTGTGTGTGTGTGTGTGTGTGTGTGTGTGTGTGTGTACAGTGGTTTGAGCCATCTCAGTTCGGGACGTGGTGGGCCGTCCTCTCATGCAGTATGAATTTAGCCGGTAGTGTGGGCCCCATCCTGGCCTCTGTATTGGCCCAGAGCGTCAGCTGGAGGAGCATCATGTGTGTGTCCGGGATCACCTGTGTCGGGGTCTCCTTTCTATGTCTGCTGGTCATCAAGAATGAGCCTAAGGATGTGGGGCTACCCAATATAGAGCCAAACGCTAAGAAGAGCAAAGGAGGTGAGACACATTCACAGATTTTTTGTAAGCCAAGGGTAAAGGCAGTGGCTTAATGAGGTAATAAGAGGATTTTTACCATGGGTCACAACATTTTTTAAATTTCCTTTTAACAAGTCATTTAAGATAATGTTCTATTTTTTAATTCTCGCCATAGTTTTCTTGTACTTAATATAAAATATAGTGTGGATGTTATTAATTATATCGGCGAAACAACGATATTATGGAATCATGTCGGTGTTCGTCCGCGTCCTAGCTGTGAACACGATAACTCAAAAACAAATTGCCGGATCAACATTTGCACAAAGGTACATACCATATAGACGCCTAACTGTATCGATTTGGGTACTTCTTCGATAAATATTAATTAAGTAATTAATTAATAATGGGCCAAAACTATGAACGCAATAACTCAAAAAGTATTTTTCTGGATCTTTTTCAACTATTGCACACAGGTACATATCATGAAGATGCAGAACTGGATTGAGTTTGGTACATCTTCGATTAATGACAACTAAATAATTCACAAATTAATGTTTTGATGCACTTTTATTGAGCCAATAATCCTGCTGAACATAACCGAAATTGCGTGAATTTTGGCACATTGATCCGGGCAATTGTATATTTAATGTACATAGGCACGCGGACGCGGACGAACACCGACGTGATTCATTAATAATTAATTATATCGCCGACAAGCTGTTTTCGACGATATAATTACCCCCCGGCCCTGAACACATCTTACTAATATGATGGCAGTTCCCTCTATAGCGCCCCCTATAGACTGAAAGAAGAATGTAGTTTTAGGAAATTTCAAAATTTGGTAAAAACATTCTTCACAAACATCCAGACAAATCAAAAAAGTCAAATAGACCCTTCCCATGTTTGTCATGGTTTGGGGGCGAGACCTCTTAATTGCTCGTTAACAATATTAAAACACTTAGAAATCACACAATGTCTGATAAAGGTGCCCGTTGGTGCCAGTTGTGGCAGACGTATGGGGCAGACGTATGGGGCAGACGTATGGGGGCGTTTCGCCCATAAACACCTTGCTGTCAGGTACGACAGCACAGGCCTAGTTGTATCTAGCTTTTCATGAGAAGTCAAGTCAAGCCCTTTCCCGATTATTGCTTATCTTAGCTAACTGATCAGATAATGTTTCAGCTTGTTCTTCAACTTGAGTTTCAAATCAATGTTGAGTGTTTTACTGCTAGCTGTGATTGGTGCCAGCTGCACACACTCCACCGCACAAAATATCATCTCATAAGCCAGAGTGGTTATCTTTGGCTTTTCAATACTAAGTTTGTAAAAAATTAAGCAAACATTTTCTGAGTGCTGTGGGCTTCTTCTTCCCTTATTTCATCTCGCTGAGGCCGAAATGCAGCCAGTATCCAGCTGGGCCAGCGGAGTTCCCACCCTTCTACGTGAGAACTGACTCCCAATGCCTTGTACATGGGCTAGTCTTTAATCACGCTGATCAAGATGAAATATGGGATGACAGTCTGCTGGTTTAGCTGTTCATTTGATCATACGGCACATATTGCTGAACGTGTAGGTTCAGCCCCATTTAGCATTTCAGCTTTTAAAGTGGGTTTTTTGAGTGATGAGGTTTTCATTTTAGTTAGTTTAACAGAACTATGGCTGGCTTTAGTTAGACCTTTACAATCTAATTAAAGGTACACTAATGGTACATAATAATAATGTGAAAAACTAGTGTGGAGTTATGGCTGTCTACGTTGACCACATCAAACTCATTTCTATCACAGATCTATTGCAATTGTATTTTTTTGCCTTAGAAATCAATTAATTAATTCCCTCATAATTTTGATCACATTAGCACAATCAGTACTCCCGTTTCTCCCTTACATCCGAACATCGGACTTCAAAGTCATCCTACAACTTCCTTTCTATAACATGCTGGCCCGTTAGACGTTTTACTGACATATAATTTTCCATCTGCTGGAAGGCCACATAAACATAGCCCTATATGTTGCTGGAAACAGCTGAAGGAAAGTGCCCCAGGGAAAGAGTGAGTTGTCTTAAATGTAATGTACAGTACAGTCAGATCGAGATACTGTACATGTTTGAGGCAGTTTTGTTTTTAAAATATGCAGCCCAATTTACTGCATCTGATCATTCAGTATGAGATGTATGATGATGATAGTGTGCTTGTGTGATAAGGGTTTGCAGTTGACTGGTGGGTAAAAAAAAACACTGTGGTTCTGAATAGAGTCTCCATCAGATTTCAGCAAATGCTTTATGAATATGAACTATGATGTATTTCAACCCATACCACAATTACAATAAAATACAACCTGTACATATCAAACGATGGTTTCCCCCGCTAGCCACAGACAACAATGTAACTAACAGACTCAAAATGACATGGTGCATTTTCTTTGTACAGCTTTAGCATTAAGGAATTCCTGTCAGGCAGTGAAAGCATGAAAAAAACTTAAACTAAACTCAACTTCGAAGACATCTGTAAACCCTCTCACTCCCATCATCATCTTTGCATTTATCATCCCCATCAGTTAGCCAAATTACAGGGATAACGTTTCTATTTCTTTTCTCAACCAACTTTGTTATTTTACTGTGTAATTTTACCCGTGAAGTACATATAGATACTGGGCCTACACACAGCACAGGCTAAACGCACGCGCGTGTGTGTGGCCACATTATTTTGGGTTTTCATAGTTTTTTCTGCGACTATAGTTAAATTCCCATTTGTCACTGTTCATTGTGACAATATCTTTAGTTTAAGCCTTTGTTTGTCTTGATAACCTAAACAGTGGGAAAGTTCATGTATTTAGTGGCCTGAGCTAAGCTGATAGAAGAGGAAGTGGTCTAGATATTACTTTTTTTCTGTATAAACCCACGCATGGTGACCAGTGTGGAACCAGGCCTGCAATCTACCAAAACCAAGAGAGAGAAAGATTGAGTTAGGCTGCAATTTTGTCCCTGCCATTGAACCCATCCTTAACTCAGCCCTTTCTCAGCTAGCTCTCTGCTTTTGGTTATTGTGGTTGTGTTTATGTTTATTTCAACTGCAGCATATTCCTCGTGTCTCAATTCTGTCTTTTGTTTTAAGAAAAGACTGGGGCTACTGTTTGCTGTATGTTATTTTTTGGACTGCAATCATTGTACCATAATCATTCTGCATTCACACAAGCTTGTCTGTGCTTTCAATACTATGTTTAGGCTTTATGTGTCAAATGTAGTTAGCTGAAATATGAAAAACAATTCAAGTTGTGTCTAAACCTGAGCAGCGATGCCCAAAGTTGATATTGTGTCATGCTTCAGGCTTCTCAAGAAAGATTATTTTTTTTATTGTTGCTTAAAAACCCAAAGAGTACATGATAACGTCAGTCTCTCTCTGTTTCTCTGCTTTTTTGCGTTTTTGTTTTTCAAATGCAGGCACAGGACCTATCCACATGAACAATGTCCAATGTATGGGAAATGAGCGCTCAATTTTAGACTGCTTCTTCCAAGAAGTCCCGCTTTGGACATTTAAACACAGCCAGGATGCCTCTGTACGATGTAACTTGCCCAAGACTGGCAATGAAAATATGGTGTGATATTACATTTTCAGAAATATACAGTTTTCACTTTCCATAGTTAATGAAAGATAATTCTTACCTTCAACTTAACTCCAGGTTCGACTGACGGGAGGCAGAGTCCCTTCTGAAGGCAAAGTTGAGGTTCTTATGGACATTGGAGGGCGAAGACGTTGGGGCTCTGTGTGCAGTGAGAACTGGGGCATCAACGAGGCAATGGTGGTGTGTCGACAGCTGGGACTTGGCTTTGCTGCCAGTGCGCATGAGGTAATACATGACTCGGCACATTTATAGTGGTTTAAATAGGATTTTTCATATATTGGTCACTCATTTGAAACCTGTCTGCGTCTATGACCCCAACAGGAGACATGGTACTGGCCCGGTGACCCAAATGCAGCTGATGTGATCCTTAGTGGCACTCACTGTGTGGGCACAGAGCTTTCCATTCAGCAATGTCGCCGTAACAATCACATGCACTGTCCCAGAGGAGGCGGAACTAAAGCAGCTGGAGTCACCTGTTCAGACAGTAAGCTAAAAACATGTCTTCTGTCATGCAGTCATTGGCATGGCTGTTTCTGTACATAACATCTCTCCTTCATGGCCTGCTTTAGCTGCCCCTGACTTGGTAGTGGATGCTCAGCTGGTTCAGGAGACCACTTACCTGGAGGACAGACCTCTGCACCTGCTCACCTGTGCCAATGAGGAGAACTGTCTGTCCTCTTCTGCTGCCAGGATGAATTGGCCCTATGGTCACCGCCGTCTACTGCGATTCTCCTCCCGCATCATGAACCTGGGCCGTTCCGACTTTAGGCCTAAAGCATCAAAGGAGAGCTGGACGTGGCACCAGTGTCACAGGTACAGCAACCTGC
Organism: Philypnodon macrostomus; assembly: GCA_036025475.1. Classification (NCBI taxonomy): domain Eukaryota; kingdom Metazoa; phylum Chordata; class Actinopteri; order Gobiiformes; family Eleotridae; genus Philypnodon; species Philypnodon macrostomus. The sequence continues at coordinate 11,804 of JAVQKC010019282.1, forward strand.
ATGTGTTAAATAACATCACTGTTGATAACTGCTTAAAATAAGTACTGTGTAAATACTGTCAGATACTTGTGGCCCTTTAACATTTTTGGTAAACCACATTTCAGATTAGTCTGGGAACAGGTGAGTTGTGGTTTTCAGAGGTTGTGCAACAGCTAAAAATATATATACTTGCACCTGTTTCCCTGCTCAAAAATAACTGTACGTGCAACAGGACATCATCAACAACACGCGAGTGATTCATGTTAGATTTGTTTTTATTAAGCTGAATTGCCACAGGCAAAGTAAACAGCTTCTAGGAGCTGCCATAAGGGATGGTAAATGGTTCAACAAGGAGTTGGCATGCAATATCCAACACAGTTATAGCACAATAGAGCCTTGTTGGTCATTAAGCTGTAAGTGGAATATGTGTGCTGACTGCAAATGAACAGAATATGTCTCTCACAACTACATCTCCATACAGCATATGTTTCATTGACTTGGTGATAGGGACAATAACAGTAGGACCCATGTCTGTGAGTGTTGAGTGTTTTTATGTGAGTTATGGGTGGCGTAAAGCACTGTTGTCATCATTCATTATATGCCTAGATGCAGAGCAGGCTGCCCATCTGAGGTGAGGAAATGTTTAGACCAATCCGGTTTAAACAAGTCTCATTTAATATAACAAGGCAGACCATACGGCGTTCGGTCACGCTACTATTTGTTACAAAAACACATCAGATCTGTGGATGTCATTCAAAGGCTTCCTTTCACCTGAGAGAGGTAAACAGCTCGGCCAAGTCTGCGCTTAAACAAGCTTCTGTAAGAGGTGTTACGGTGACACCCATGCTCGTGCTTCAGCAGTGAGGTCATTAGGCTATTAGCCATAGGCAGCCACTGTTCATGGGGCTCAAATGCACACATTAACAGACAGAAGTATGCAGCTCTCACCCGGAGTTTCCCTCTTTGCCCTCTCAGGCACTACCACAGCATCGAGGTGTTCACGCATTACGACCTGCTCACGCTCAACGGCTCCAGGGTTGCAGAGGGACACAAGGCCAGTTTCTGTCTAGAGGACACTTACTGCCCTGATGGTAATGTTCACAACCACCGCTGTTTAACATATAACTAATCCTGAGCTCATACAATATTCCCATAGTTTTTACCTATAATTACTCAATAGCTGTGTTTGCTAGGTGTTCAGAAGCGGTTTTCTTGTTACAACATGGGAGACCAAGGCATCTCTGTGGGCTGCTGGGACACATATCGTCATGATATTGACTGTCAGTGGGTTGACGTGACTGATGTACGACCAGGGGACTACATCTTTCAGGTCAGTATCAAATGCATTCATTTGTCTTCCACTTGTTCCTGTTGGGCGACCCAGGTGTCTTAATCTGCAGACAATTGCGTTTCAATGTAAAAGGACTTTCTTTTTTGAATCCATCAATTTCTTTAATTATTCTGACCTCCCTGCAGCCATCACAGACCACAACCACACATTGGTCTGTCATTATGTTGACCCTGCTCAATCAGTCGACTCATTGTGGCAGCTAGAGTAAAACACATCAATGAGACCACCTCCTATTCTGCTCCATCTACTATACTAGACTACTGATCCCTATGGTATGCAGCAGTCCTTCAATCTTTGCACACTGCCAATTACCTCCCACCTGTGGTAGATGACTTGTGTAACAACGTCTTACACACTATGTCTGAGCCGGTGCACTCTATTTGGAAATACATTGGCTCACAATCCTCCCATAACTGGAGAAAAATGTATTTAATGAACTTATTATAGATTTCAGAGGCACATACAAAGGCTTCTACTTACTGATTTTATTGTCGTTCTGGTTAATTGTATGTAATTATATGTGGAACTTTGCAAATGGGCAGAAGCAGGAGGAACGAAGGATTGAAACATACAGAAATAGAAAGTACTCAAGGTTGAAGGGTCAGGTCATCTGAGGACCCAGCAAGTCTAAATTCAGTGCCAAACTCAAAAATGAAAAAGCACAGAGCGACAGTCATTCATCAAGGCTACAGAATTGGAAAAGTACAAAGAGCTTTTACAAGAGTTCTAGCTCGCTCCGCTGTTATTTCATTTATCTAGTAAAGTGCACATGATGACTGACTTTGCTGATCCTAGCCATTGCAGACAGGTTCGGCATGTCTACTACTTTTTAACCATCTCCATGAAACACACTAATTACCTAAATTAAGCACTGCCTCCCTGCTTTCAAACACCACCTAGCTAGCACCTCTTCAACAGGAACAGCTAATTTACATCCATGGATTTTTGCCTGTCCTGTCTTTATTTTTATTGCCACTTTCTCACTAGGCCGCCCGCACATGAGGCCCCCCGAACCAAGCCCCTGCTCCAACCTCATACCCCAACGTTGTAATTTAGCCTGAAAAATTAAGAGACAGTTTTTGTGCATTTACAATGTTTTAAGGTTTTCTGCCTTTTTTTAGTGCAGGTTGCGTTCTTGTGCCCCATGGCTGTTTGTAACCTGTACTTAAAGTGGGTGTAGCAGTTTAGAGAGCAGCTATTAGAGTAAATGGCTTCTCTGTATTATCACTAGGGCAGATTAAGAGAATGGTTGTATCAGCAGTTACAGAGCAGCGCTGGAAATAACACACTATTAGTACAGTCAATGCTCAGCACTCAGAACAGAATTCAGACATATAACTAGTGTACTTCTCAATTTTTCATCTGCAAACAAATTAAATAGTCTGCCCGTGTATGCTAATAATAAAGCCCTTAACTGCTACTTTTGATACGGACCAAACAGAATTAGTGTTTCGGGTGAAAACCCTGACAAACCTGTCAAAAGTTTCATTGTAAAAAATGTGGCACCCGGCGCATGGTTGGCCTTTTCAGTGAGTTAATAGAGTTAAGACTGATGTGTTCTCACAAGATGACACTGTGATTGCAATCGAGTCTAAACTGATTGTGTCTTCGAGAACCCAATACTACTGTGGCACTAAGTTTTTCTGTGTCTGTGGTTCAGCACTTCACGACGTATAGACAGCAGCAGTTCAGTGGCTGTCTGCTAACATATTGCTGCGTTGCTCCACAGATTGCAAACTAAATAAAATAAAAATTAAATATAAATCCATGGTAAATGGCTTCCAGTGTTATCAAGACTTACATACCTGATTGCAAACCAGTGGCACCTACTGTTTTGAAATGGCATGTCTGTGTTCATTTGTAGGTGGAAGTCAACCCCACAATGGACATGGCTGAGTCAGACTTCATGAACAATGTAATGAGATGCCGGTGTAGATACGACGGCCAGAGAGTGTATATGTACGGCTGCCATGTTGGTAAGGACACTAAGTCAATAATTAATGCACCTGGGGCTTGAATGGCGTTACCTGATATTCTTATGTCTCACAGGAGATGCATACAGTGCAGAGGTTGAGGACCTGTTTGAGCACCAGAGACAAATCAGCAACAACTTTGTGTAGGACGTGGCATGCCTCTGCCCAGGACGGTGGCTCTGAAAGGACCGAGAGGACACGGGTGCACTGGGGACGCGAGGACTCACAGACAACAGCCAAAATGGTGCCTGACAGATGTGGATTAAAGTCAACAAATCAAATGAAGATGGGACTATTTGACCTGCACTGATTAGAGAAGAGCAGGTGCAGCTCATATTTATATTCAGTGAGACAATATTATTTTACATTTTTATGAAAGACTGGGATTGGGTGGAATGTGGACAACTGAGAATACAAAATGAGAAGATGTTAAAGGTTTAACTGTTGTGAAGAGCAAAGGATCAGGAAACCCACAAAAGGAACAGCATGGGTTTGTCTGATGGTGCAGAGCTCATCATATGCATCAATTGTTTTAGGTAATATTGTCTTTGTAGCCATTATCTAAATTAATGTATATTCTTACTGAATGATTCAAAACAAGTGTGCTTTGACTTGGTGCTCATTGTCAATACTGTAATATGTTTTAGTTACTATACTATGTTTCATGTGAAAACTCTGGTTTAGATTAAATTATAGTTTTATATCAATACTCGGTATATATAGAAAAGTCAGTAATGTTTATGGAGGAAAGCACTTTATTTTGAAGTAGGATATCAGTATTTGAATTCAGGCCCAACACATTTTTAGTCTTGTTAATGACGCCAAGTGATATTTTTGTGTTTCAGTTCAGTGAGTTTTCATTAGCAATGTACTATTTATGGCATAACTATTTATTCATACATTTCACTCATATAGTACACAGCGTGCTGAGTAGGGTTTCATTTACAGTTTTTACAGCCACAAAGGAGAACATTTCTCACAGTTACAGAGCATATTAACTTTCCAGTGATGCCAATGAATATTTGAAGTTTGTATTTTATTTTACTTATTAAACCGAGAGTTGTTTTTTCTGATGGGAGAAAAAGCATCCTTACAAAAACCACAGTATTGTGGTTGGGAGGCAAGCAGCCTTTTGAGTGCATATAAAAAAGCCTTTTAATTACATCTGTTTGGGTTAGACTTAAGGTTATGGTTAACATTAAGCTTTAGGATGAGCCTTAAAAAGAACACTACAGAAACAGAGTAGAAGGAATGGATTTGTCAATATTAACACAACTATTGTGGCTGGAAGAGATCTGACATATAGGACTTAATGAACACTAGTTTAGGAGATAAATAATTTGAGTATGGAGAAAGACCTGCACAGATGCACAGTTTTACAACCATAATGTGGTATTATGAGACACGCACTAACCACAGACAGGCTTGTTCAGCTCCCAACAGAAAACAACATGTTTGTCTGGATGGCTGAATCAAACTGTATCTGGTACAACTGAATAAGTTACTGCTCAACCTTTTCCCAAACAATGGTCCAACCCTATTTACTTTACAACATGGAACGTCTGTTGTTTTTAGCTTGTTAACTGGTTGATGTGTTTCACAAACAGTCCTGGGTTAGATCTGTTGAGTTTTAAGGACAAAACATGGAGGACATTGTAAATATGGCTGATAGACCTAAGTAATTCCTTCTTTCTCTCAAATGGCCCATTGTTAACTGAACTCTATGAATTTGATTGGGAAAATGATGCTTTTAAGATTTTATATTGTTGCATTATGTTTGTTTTGTGATTTTGTACGATTGTGTATTGCCAGTGTCTTTTCTGTGCTATTTAATATCTTATTGAATTTACTTTAACTTTGTACTTGTCAGACTCTTCACATTACTGTATGGTTTCCATGCTGAACATAGCATCGGGAATTGACTTTCGTTGGCCAGTTTTTCTCCTATTTCTCATAGCTGGGAGTGTGAGCTACATGGTGCTTCGCTGAAATCCTACTCATAGACAGCAGTGCTCTCAGGGACCTTTGACTTCATCAAGAGTTAGAAGAACATTTGATGTAATGTGATTTGGGTTGCTTTTAGCTGTGGTGTATACATTATGTCAAAGTTAATCTATATATCTATGAAATGTGGCATATCAAGCAATAAGCTTTTTCCTGAAGAACAATTGAAAATAGACACTGGCTGAGTCAGACAAAAACTTCAGTTCAAGAACAGATCACATTCATTTATCATTACTGTGAATCAATAAAACTACATCTCGTACATATCCGTCTGTTTCCTGTTTATTCTGCATGAGCTGCACATAATCTGTCAGTGATGTAGAGTGGGACCAGTTGTTTATGTTCTTTCAACCAGCTCTAATGAGACAGTCATTTTCTAGTGAACTCACTGTTTAAACACATTTAAAGATGTCTACTGTGCACTAAGACAAGCCTCTTAAGCCTGTTGATGACTGTGACTAGTCCACTGCAAACACCTCTCATAGGAACTATGAATTTGCCAAGCCATTCCCAGCAACAAAAATACAGAACCCTGTCTAGAAATGAATGTCTAAACTCAGACATATCATGCCTGGTGGGTGGAGTAATCAAATATGTCTGGAAAGGATATTTACACTTTTAACAAAAGTCAGATTTGATCAGGGCTGACGTGTTCACCCAGAATGAAAAAAAATGGCTGCTGTGAAGTGTGTGAAGTGGTCAATGGGCCCCTAGGCAAACAGGAAGAGGATACATGAAAGCACAGCACCTGAGCTAATGTGGTGTATTTGCTCAGACTCATGCACTTTCAGCATACTGGAAAATACTAATTACTCTTAAAACACAAGAATTGCAAAACTGTTAGAAAACCAGGCCACACCCTCTGCCATATGTAGAGAAGTCACTCAACTATATTTGAAATGATAATAAAGACAGAAATCACAGTGATCTCCGGGCAAAAAAATCTAGCTTTATTGTGTATTTGGATGTATATACATGCTGCCAATAGGCCTCTCTTTAACCACTGTATCACTGTATGAGGAATTTTGTTACCTAAGCATCAGTCCAAATCAGAACAGAGCGAAGAAAGCCATTTGACTGAGACTGGGGGCACATGAGCAAACTGAGTAGTCTTGATGTTCTCATTTTATCCTCCGAGGGCCACTTCCTGTTTGCGGCACATGTTTTTATTTTAGAGGCCCCTTATGCCACCCCACCCTGACCCGACCGGGACCACTGACAGCTCCACAATGCGGACTGTGTGCACCTTCTGTGAAGGACAGACCTGTCCATACAAGCTACAGAGAACACCCACTCTGATGCAAACTCCCAAATCACACAAACAACACAGCTTTGCCGTCATCTCTTTTCGGAGGCAATGTTCCATTTCATTTTGGCTAGACAGACCCTGCACGGTATGTTATACAGTATGTTGTCATCTGATTTTGGAGAAAGATGCTACTGCTCCTCCTTCATTATTGTGTATTCCCATTATGTATAATTTCATTTCTGTACACCTCAATAGATCATATCGGAGTAGCACACAATAAATTATGTTCTTAAGTCATCACCTGGGATCATTAATATTTACTGATAACAAAAATGCCTCCCTGCATTCATATAATTACACCATCCTATTTAGAGAAAAACACATTACGAGCCCCATTGAGAGCGTAAATGAATTCAACAGCAGATGAATGATTGGTCCTATAAAACATCATGAATCATCATTGGGCACTGTTAAGCATTATCAGCCTTGTTATGTGTGTACAGTATCTGAGGTAAGGGCAAGTGCACACATAAGCAGAAAAATTTACTTTTACCAGGACTAAACCAGGTCTAAAGCAGAACAAACCACCACTAAACCAGATCTAATCCAGGACTAAACAACAAACCAGCACTAAACAAGGTCTAAATCAGCTTTGATCCAGGAGTAAGCCAAATTTAAACCAGAATAAAACCAGGATCACAGAACAAACCAGGACTAACCCAGAACTAAACCGGGCACTAAACCATTATCATAGAACAAACCAAGACTAAACCAGTCTTGATCCAGAAGTAAACCAGACCTAAACCAGGACTAACCCTGAACTAAAATTGGTATTTAATATAAAAGAATTGAAAAGAAATTAACAAGAACTAAACCAGGTCTATACGCAGGACTAAACTAAGACTAAAGCAAAACAAACCAGCACTAAACCAGGACTAAACCAGCACTAAACTAGGACTAAACCAGCACTAAACCAGCTCTAAACCAGCACTAAACCAGGACTAACCCCAAATCAAACCAGTACTAAACCAATAAAATAAAACAAACCAGTACTAAACCAGGTCTAAACCAGGACTAAACCAAGTCTAAAGCAGAACTAACCAGAACTAAACATAGTCTAAATCAGGCTTGATCCAAAAGTAAACCAGGACTAACCCAGAACTAAACCAATCAGAACAAACCAAGACTAAACTAATATCATAAAAGAAACCAGGACTAAACCAGGACTAAAACAGAACAACCCATAACTAAACTTTGTCTACTCTAAATCAGGCTTGATCCAGATGTAAACCAGATCTAAACCAGGACTAACCCTCGGACAAAAACCAGTATTAAACTAATATCATAAAACAAACCAGTAGTATGCAGTAGTTCACACATCAAATTTAAGCTCCTTACCAGAGCAGAACTAAAACAGGTACAAAACTGTCTCTAAATTAAACCAGAATATGTAAAAAAAAACTTCTGAGTACTGTACAGTAGTACTTGTACCCCAGTTTGGGAACCACGGATGAGGTGAGAGCATGTTCAAGTGCACCTAATAAGTAGCCTGCACCTCCACCACTTCTCCTCGGGTCCCACCGTGAGATTTACTATGAACTAGGCCTGGGAGAGAGTACACATGCTCTGCCCAGTCTCTGCATTGCACCCTGACAATTACATCTATATATACCACTCCAAATGAGAGCCATGGAGCAGCGTGATTATAGGGTGGAGCGGAGGCAATGCGAACAGGCTAGGGGGGGCGACCCAAAAGTCAGACAGAACGTGTAATACAAGCGGAAATGAGCGGCCTCTGCTGTAGATTGTGTTGTGTGCATTTTTCATAGAGGGACTTAAAAAAAAGATAGTGAACTTGATGAGAGAAGAGGTGGAGTGAAATATAAGTGAAAGGTAGTATCTGAATGTGGAAAAGATAGTATGACAACCCTTAGGTTTGTGTGATTCTGTCTATATATGCACCCACATAAATGTAACTGTGAAATTTGCAAGATTTAGTAAAGAATCTGCTGCCCTCTACTGGAAACATGTGAAATTAAATTTGGAAGCAAAAAGTACAGGCAAGGGAGTTCACTGAGACTTTTTCCTAAACTGTGAGGGTAGGAAGGAAGGAAGGAAGGAAGGAAGGCAGACAGGCAGACAGGCAGGCAGACAGACAGACAGACAGACAGACAGACAGACAGACAGGCAGGAAGGCAGACAGACAGGCAGACACCATATGTTTTACTATGGTATGAGTAATATTATTTTGAAGTAACAATACTCTTTTAAGTACAATTTTGGCCCTCTGGGGATGACACATCATGGTTGCCTTCCCCTGTCTACACTGAGCTGCTGCCGGATGATTGACAGCTTCCTGTCCCTTACAGACCTGACCGTTGGGATAACTTCAGCATGTGTCTAAAAAGAGTCATCTACTTAAGATTGGAAGATTGATAACACAGGAACTGATGTCTCTGCAAAAAGGCTCACATGAGATGATGTATTGAATTCTTGTCCAAAATGGATCTATCCCGTGATGAGCACATTGCCTTAACAGAGAAGCCTTCCTTATGGGGTATGAGATGGTGGTGAATGGTGGAAAAATGGCTGTTCTGCTAATCTCCTCTCTGTAGAAACCATCCCTATGGGGAGAACAGCAGCAGGATCACATTAACCATAGACCAGTTTTCATCGTTCAGAAGACCACGCTCCGCCTCACTCCAGCGGCTCGCATAATTGAAAGCATCTTGGCATGAAGATAGAGTCAAGGTGGCATATCAATGGGTGCATACTCCAAGGGCATGCAGATAAGGGAAAGGCTGTTCTCTTAACAGGTCGTGGCCATGATAGGGTCACTGGCCTTCCCGCAAAAGACAACATGTTGGCTGTGGATGCACATACAAAAAAAAAGCTTTAGCTAGTCACTCAGTTGGATCCTGCCGCTACAATGGTCAACCCAAACCAAGTGAGATGTTTTGTTACCAGCCCACGCTTCATTATGCATGCAGAACACAGAAGACGTTCAGTGCTGCTAATTATTAACCCTTAAAAACATGAGATGAGTAACATACTATCAAATAACTGTAGATATTAAGAACACTGTTGCTGATTCAAGGCAGAAAACAAGAACTAAAAAATTTAAGTTTATGACCAGGGTTTACCTGGGTTTACCTGGCATCATTTAGTATCTGCTTTTTTAGACATTCACAATTTTACAACTCAGATCTGTTTCTGTGGCTGTATAATAATGCTACACCATATAAATAGAAAAGCAAGGGCAGAATTCTGTTCTATTTTACAGCATATGTATCACAACAAAGGGTTAGGTTAGGCTTCACAGAAAGAGAGAATGCTCTGATGTTACTCATCAAATTACAATTAAATTAGAATTGATTAGAACTACTGTGTCATTTAGTGTCATTAAGTAAACCAGCCACAAGTGGTCAAAAGCCAGTGTACTTTTTGTGCCAGTCCCAAGCCTAGATAAATGGAGAGTTGCATCAGGGAATGCACCTAAAACCTATACATATCACATCGTTGTGAATTGATTTGTACTCCCAGAGAGAAAAGCCAGTAAATGATGACTGTCACTATCAATTATCATGCAGTCTAGTATACAGTAGTATACAGTAAAGGCAAAAACGGCACAAAAAACATACTGAAGAAATGTAAAATAGGCATAGAATGATTCTTCTTTATGTATCCAGATCATATGATTAGGCCCTTAAAGTACACACTGACTCATTTAGCATTGCACTTGTGCGTATGTTAAAAATACAGCCACCTACTTGTATCCACTTCATCCACTGACCTGGTTCCTCCCTGCCACAGTATCCTCTCAGCTCCACAGCACTCCACTGGGGCACGAGGAGTACGACTCCCACGACTCGGCACAAATAAAAACCTGTGCCAAGCTGCATTAACACTGCACCCTTATCGCATTTGAGACATTTTATGAGTGGGAGCTCTCCTAAGTCACCAACAACCAGCATGGGCCATGTTTTATGTCCTGCTCCATCACTCCAGTGCCATTTTACTAGAGAGCATTATTATTTTATACTTGTACTCTATGAAAGGTTACACTGTGAACCCTACTTTATCACGCCTCATGAAGCTACACATAAAACCTGGGAAAACTACTTACTTCCAATTTAACTGGACCGTATAGTATTTTTGATGATTTTTTTTTTTTTATCAGCTTTCCAAATGCACTACTCACATCTTTCTGTCTCTTCATGCTAATCCGAGACAGACTCTGCGATGTTATTATCAGTTTTGTAAAGCCACTAAGCCAGGCGAAGATGGTAAATAGAAGACTTTTACTACAATGGTGAGAAACTGTGAAAATCCTGGATCCAGACGGTGTGTTCGAGCTGTACAAAAATGAATACTTTCAGGCTCACTTTCAATTTTCGGATCACACGCAAATGTAAACGTGTGTATTATATTTCTAAACGTGCACACTTCTGTAGATCAAGCTGGACTGGTGTATGAATATGTCCACAAATAGCTAATAGACAAAACATCTGATTATGAAGTGGTAATAGCCTGTGGCGTACTGGTCACTGTACACCACTACAACAAATTAATTTCATGCTTCTGACTTTAGAATTGAAATGTTTGGCCCAGTAATTTCAGCTTGTCAGTATGCATCCACTGTCACAGATTGTATTCAATTAGCTCTGACTCTCAGCTAGAGCAAGGGAAAGCCATAGAATGATGCTGTGGCTTTTACCCCTTTGGCCTTTAGCAGTAACTTAATACACTCCACTAATCATCATAATTATAGCTAATACAGTAGCTGTGGTAATTACTGTTGGTGTATCTTTAATGGATGCTTAAACAAACAGATTTCAGATAAGTTTGGGGTGAAAGCTAATTTATGTTATGTGATGGCAGATCAATCAGGTGAAGGGGGTTCGACTCGGAGGATGTATTAAGGTGGAGTTTGGTAATTAATACAGAACGCAGTAAGAAATGGGCCCTTTTTCCAATTCTTCCTTTATATCCCCTCCTTCTCTGCCCATTATTTATCTGCACTGTCATACCGTTGTTGTGATTATGGATGTCATGCGGCTGTAAAGCTCTCCACGATCAATAGGCCTGAAATTAAACCAAAAAATGAATTTCCGCAGTGTCGGCCATATGCACTCCTGAGCAAGAATTACCTCGCAGGAGAATGGCTGATTACCCCCGGTCCAGGAGACAGGGACTGTGTGTGTGTGTGAGAGTGTGTGTGTGTGTGTGTGTGTGAGTGAGTGTGCCTGTGGAGTGATGCTCAAATGACAGCTCCGACAATGGTTTAAGTTACACAACACAGTTCACTTGTGTAGACACTCTTTACCACCTGTATAAGCTAACAAAAGCTACCCACAAGCCTAGTTCACAAATAGCACAGTGCGATTTTCACTGAGGCTCAGATCAATACACTATTAGATATGTGAAGTGAAACAGTGCTCATTACTCCCATCATCGGGGCTTTTAGACAGACGTTGATAGAGGCCTTGATGTCCAGCTCAATAACAGACTAGTTAGTTAAGTTGTTTCAATGCCCACTCAAACCACTTCATAATGCAGATGTGTCCTTGGAAAAGCCACATCACCTATACCTGAATATTTTGGTGATGTTTGAATCCTGGGGTTGGATAGGCAGTATGGTTGCCCAGGGCAGCTGTGGCTACTACCGCCACAGTGTGTGACTGTGGAGTAAATTATTAAATGGACTCACTTGTAAAAGCTTGATGAGAAATCTTTGGGGCATTGTAAAAGCACAATACAGTATAAATCAAACTCGTATTTATTATTATATTATATATTTATATTTTTATGCTAACTGAACATTTCTGGGTATTATACCATCAAATTTCATTCCATTTTCCAATTTTCATTTTCATGTATATTAGGGTACTGATCTTTCTAGGTAGTAGATAGCTGACCACCATATTACTTCTTTCTATTGTTTGCATTGGCTGTTGCAGTGAAGTGGGCGTGGCCAGCTGGGTAGAGATGGACTTAAAGGAACATGCATCTAATCTTAGCTTTTTCAGTAGAGAGAATTGAAAAGGATACCTTAAACAAATATTCATTAATGATGTCAACAACGACACAATATGGCCACTAAAGAACACCATGATTGTTGCAGTTCCCACAGTTTCTGCTTGTATCACATAAACCTCTCAAACTAACTTCCTGTTGCTCCCACAAACCCCCCCCTTCACAGGAGACAGATGCAATCCCTTGTTTCTCACTCGTTTCCTCCTGTTCTTCATTTAGGATCGATTTGCTATTAATGTGAGCCCATCGAGGAGGCCGGCTGACAGGGGGGACGAGGTGGCAGCGGCGCCCTGACAGCCCGCTTCATCTCCCAACAGGAAGTTTAGTTTACATCAGCTTTAGGGCGGGACCTGTCAGCTGGGCCCCGCAGGCTAATGTGTTGGATTTATGCCCCGCTCTCCTCCTCTACTCCAAGACCCAGTTGGACAAAGTCACATATGAGGTCTCCTGGGTGAATTCAATTTAAAAGCATTGTTCTGGATATATATTTTATAAATGACACAGACATTGTCACTTAAAAGCATCCCTCTTCAGCTAAACTAATTTCTTACTTTTGTTCTAACTTCACATGACAGGATGATTTCGTACTCTGGTTCTTGGGCAATATTGACACTTTGCTTCTGAAATCAACTTGACAAATCCTCCAAGAATTGTAACACAGTCTTAGAGCAAGTAATGGCCTGACAGAGCGCATTAGTGGCTACAACTATGACTTGAGACTGACATACAGCTACAGCTTCTGGGTTGGAAGAGAAGCCCTGCCTTTCATCACACACTGGGGAAATGTCAATAAAGGTTATCGTTTTGAACATACAAAGGACATTGATACCTGGGAGCGTAACTTGGTGGTCGGAAGAAATGACTATAAAATGTGGCGCAATTCAACATGACGTAAGGCCTCCATGCATGCATACATTTGAATTACTTATGTGATTACTTTGTTATTCATTCATATTATGCTTTTTCCCATTAGGGGTTAAGAGTGACAGGACCCCAGCAGCCATGGGCCTTAGGCGGGGTACACTCTACAATTGCCAGTTAGTCTCAGGGCAGACTTAGGCAATCATTGAGTCTAAATATTCACAAAATCAATTTAGATCACCAATTCTCCTAACACATGCATGTCATGGAGAACACACCCAAAGAGAAATGGTATTCAGCCAGCCTAGTTCTTGCTTTATCATGTTCTATTTTATTAAAGGATTAGAAAAGACCTGCAGTAACACGGAGAGGACATGCAGACTCCACCCAGAGAGATAAAAGTCTGCTGGCTAGAGGACTGAACCCACAACCTCATTGCCTTAGAGATGTTCATATAAAGGACCATTGAACCATACACATATTATTACCATTTTCCTCATTAGTTCTGCTGTTTACTGTTTCTCCAATGCTCACGCCATTTCTCTCCCATCACAGGCTTCTCAGTGACTGAACTCATTCTCATATTTATTTGCTTTATTTCCTGAGATCAGCTATAAAGAACAAACACTATTAAGCCAGCCAATCAATAGGGAACATCAGCGCTCTTAGGGCCCCCCCCCTTCTCCACAAAATAGATTTATATCATCTGCTTCTGCAACATAAATCACATATTCATATATTAAATTAAAAACCTGATTGATAGTGTCCCTTTGGAAAAGTGTGTAGGAGTGCTTATGATGTAAAAAAACAGATATTAGTTGCGAATTGAGGCTGAAGGAAGAAAGTAAAATCAGTTTTGAAATATCATTATTCACAGCTTTGTAATGACATATAAGGCAAGACACTACAGTTTAATAGGGTGGGATACAACTGGGAATCTTCAACACCTTACTGGCATCAACATGAAAACATGTAGCGCCAGTCTCGTAAGGGTCATTTAATATTTACTCGAACATTTGGATCAGGATCTAAATATTGGATAGTGAGGTTTACAATTCTTGGTTTTGAAGACACCTTAAGATACAGAGGAAATTCATTGTTCTTCAAATACAATTATAAAATGCTGTGATAAATTTGACATAGCCCTTAACTACATTGTATCTGCCTCATTAAGTACAATGTAATACACTGTGTAACAAACTGTAAAAACATGCATCTACATTGTATCTACCTCATTAAGTACAATTTAATACACTGTGTAACAAACTGTAATAACATGTAACTACATTGTATCTACCTCATGTAATACAGTGTATAATAAACTGTAATAACATGTAACTACATTGTACCTAACCCCAACCATTCTGTAAGTACAATGTAGTTACATATTATTACAGTTTGTTACACAGTGTATTGCATTGTGATTAATGAGGTAGATACAATTTAAGGGCTATGTAAAAGAAAGTGTTACCAATGCTGCTAATATTGTAGACCAGACATCTGTAAAAGTTGTGGTAAAGTGGCATTATTGACTACTGAAGTGAGAGCAGATAGTGTGAGAAAAACAGATCTGTTTGAGAACAGCTGCCTTAGTTTAGGTCATTTCAGGGAGATATATGTATACAAGTTGACTAAATGTAATATGTATACAAGTTGACTAAATGTAATGAAAAAACCCTGAAAAAACCCTGAAAAAACCCTGAAAAAACTCTGAAAAAACTAGTAGGTTGGACACAGCCAGCTAAAGGAACCCTAAACACCAAGACATTTTTAACAACTTAAAAGCAACTGGACAACTTCTATCCTCTGTCATCCCACCAGGCGTGAGGAGAAACAGGTTCATTCACAAAACATCACTTAATGGGGTGTATACAGATTGCGTCATGTATTACAGGCCCCACTGGTTATAAGAGCATCCTCGGGGAGAGAGCAAGAGAAATATGGCAGCATCTATCACAGGCTTGGCCAGAGTGGAGATGGGGCAGAAAAAGAAGGGCGATGGTGCTGAGGGGGTGGGGGGTGCCAAGGACATTTAAGAGAGCTGTCAGAGAACCTTATGTATGAACCGCCCTGTTGGAAAAGCCTATATAACATATGTGTGTGCATCAGTGTCAGCAAAGACCAAGAGTCACAAGAGGAGTTCACCACACACGGAAAGAGCTTGTCAAGTAAAAAGTGACCAAAAGTGTGACAACCCAACAAACCATAACTATTTTTCCCCTTACTGAGATGGAGGGTCTAAGGACAGGGGGTGTCCAGGGACAGGGGGTGTCCTGGGACGGGGGGTCTCCAGGGACAGGGGGTGTCCAGGGACAGGGGGTGTCCAGGAACAGACCTTTTGTCTGTCTATTGTATGCAATTTGTTTTTGTTTATTGCTCGCTTACATCTCTTTCTGTAAAGCCTTCAATTTTGTTATGATATAGGGTTATATAAATAAAATTGAATTTGATTTTGTTTTTTGTTTTTTTTAAGTAGCTGGCCACTTTATTAGGTACACTGGCTTGAATGCCTGCGGAAGTTTAAATTGTGACTTTGACTGTGCCAGTTCTGTTTAATTGAATTTAATTTGTACCATATTAGATAATAATGTTTAGACAGTGTACATAATCAACATTTCTGTAAATCCATCAGATTAAGACCCTGAACAGATCTTAAATAGTCATCCTAAAAACAAGGTAACTTTCAATGTTAAGGCATATCACTACACAACACAAAACATGTGTATAATGTGGGTGAAGTTTATATATATACTAGTCACAAAACGTTTTGTTTGGTATTTGACTTTTGGGTGAAATGTATGGAAAATGTTCATTCCACAGATATTACCGTATTATGAATGTAGGGCGTTTACTGAGAACCAGATTATCATTTATAGGTTAGTCTATGTTGCACTTTAGGATTCTTTACTTTTACCCAAATGTAAAATATTACTAAATTTTTGTGACTAGTTTATATACAAGGATCAAGCCTAAAGGCACAAGGCCCATGCTTGTTCATTTAAAACCTACTCTACATTATTGGCTGCGAAATCCTCCTGACGTGGCTTTTGGACGCTGCAGCAGGGAAGCAGTGATCTCTTGGCTATACGACGCTTCAGGCCTGGTAGCACAAGTAGAGCACATCCAGTCACCCAGCCAGAGGGACACAGCACTGGGACCATCACTAAAACCTAATGACACCACAAGTGCTCTCTAATCCAGCACTGAGAGGAGATCCATCACACTGTAGCCCTACATCTTTCTATAGACATGACACTTCTTCATGGTGACTAAGCAAGTCAACCTCCTGTCCCTTATCATGTGCTGGGCTTTAAACGTTCCTCATCTTCACTTAAAGAAGTATATTTCAGATCATAAAGGGAGGACGACCTTGAAATGTGTAAGGGTGATGAGCACAAAGCTTCTGGCTTTAGCTTATTCTTGTTTCACATGGCTGGAGCCTGTCCCAGCAACTATGGGCCTTTGGTGGGGCATACACAATATGTCTATATGGCTGACAGAGAGACATGCAATGACAGACCCCCATTCATTCTCTCATTGTGTCTCTCATTGCTGTACAACATTACTATACCTGGAGAGAACATACAATGAAACAAGGAGGAAATACCCTAATTGCTCATCTCAGCATCTTGTAAGATCTGTCCCAGTGTGCTCTAAAGGATTAGGCCTCTTGAAGTCTCACACTGTTCTGTCACTAGCTTCACCTGAGTCCTGATAGATGTCCCTTGGCACTCAAATAAATAAAAACCCCTCCCCTGAGCTGTGGTAGATGGTTCATCAGACAGTAAATAGTCAAAGGTATCATTCCTTACTTTCATCTTTCACATGTGACCACTTCACACTAGCTCAGGCACATATAGGGACAACCGTAAGTAAATGCAGTGTCAATGTAGGTCTTTAAGTAAGTTTTATAGCCACAAGCAAATATGCAGAGATCAACCATTGGGGCCGGTTAGGTGATGTTTCTATCCCTGTATTTGCATCGTGTGATTCACCGCGGCTGCCTGGGGATTTACAACGCTCGATCACAGACAATAAGAATAAAGACAGAAGTGCACTGGTTTATGACTTCAGCACTTTCCGTTTGAAGTCTTCCAGCACCAGTGAGTTTAAATTATGGTGGGAGACGTCCTTGGGATGTGAACATCTCATTTCAGCAAGCCACACACACACAACACATATCTACAAACACACACACACACAACCACACATACACACATCCACAAAACACACACACCTCATTTCATTGGGGGTCTCAGGGAGGCTGGACCCAGCAGAGCATGACATAAGAATTATACATCTGGCAGCTGTAAACCCCTGCTCACACCTACACACGTGCACCAACTCTTTCATAAGACACTGCCCTAACTTTTGTCCCATCATCACAATTATGTATAATTTCTAAAGAGATTATCACTATTGTTGCATGTGCCTCCTTTGTGCACACCAGGATGCTCCTAGCTCAGTTGTCTTACTCCAGCAGACAGCTGAGCTCAGCGCCCTGCTCCTTCCTGATAATGTGACTAATGACCATTAAAACGTCACTGGATTCATTTCAGCACATTCAAAGTCAATTACACTTTATGGTTTGATGAATGGTGGACGGAGGACTAACAGCAGCAGTGATACTGGTGTGAGTACAATACTTTACATGTCAGTACTGTACCGTATGAAGTAAACATGTAGTCTATGGTTTCAAAAATTACACTTGAGCTTTATCCAAATTATAGGCCTATGCTATCTCTGTTTTTATTTTGTGGCTTCTAAGATGAACACAAATATAATCAATTAGTCCATGGTAACATTCAAACTGGACAAATGGCATATAGCCCAAGTTAAGTAAGTCCCAACATGCCCCTATATCAAGAGAATTATAGAGACGAGAAATGTCTTATAGGCTGTTTGCGTCCCTTAGATACTTGCAAATGATGGAGTACAGACATCGTGAAATAAGCAGTTGCAAAGATAAAGCTGAGTTTGTGTCAGTGTTTCAAAATAGCACTTCTTGCTGTACTGTCCAGTCGCCTGTGGATGTGAAGCAATGAGGGCGTCCCAAAGGAGACAGGCGCGCAGCATCCCCATCCCATACTCATTCAGCGCCTAATCAACACCTGCGCACCGCCCACCTACGGCTCTCCTGCTCTCCCATTGGCCAGCTTCTTAAATATTCAGTAAGCAGTACCGTGATTGGCTTAAACCAGACGTCGTCAATTCATAAAGCAAATCTTTTCTAACTTGTGTAAAGGGAATAAGTGGGGAAAAAAACCCTAGAGAAAACGGCGCACGCAGACAACCACAGAGTGTAACGCGGGTGGCTGTGACCGTCTGCTCGGTGTCATTTGTTGGAGGATTTGGTCGGAGCGTCTGTGGATCTGTGAGTACCACACTTTACCGCACACAGCCGCCTCTTGCTCGGGCTGCCCGAGATGGGGAGCGCTCCTTTGGGAATGACTCGCTCAAACAGCCGCTAGAAAAGTTCAGCTCGGTCCGTCCGGGCAAACTTTCTGCTTTCAGCATTGACTAAACGACGAAGGGACTATAGTTTATCTGAATGTGATCAAATACGATATAAAAGGAATGCATTATGTATTTTTAATCACAGTAATTGGCAGGAATCGGGATATTGCCTAAAACAGACGTTTTTATATTAAAAATGTCAAACTGCTCCATTCTTTATTCATGCCTATTCTTCTTTTGTTTGTGTTTGTATGATTGGGCTACTTAATGCAGCACTGTCCAGTACTTAGAAGGGAGGCTACATACACCTACACACACCTAATGGAATCATCATGGGTACTGAAGGAGTTTGGAGATTTATGGATTAACAGGCACCAAACATTGTTAGCAGCCTATATAAATAGGCTAGTCTTCTTATTGAAAAGCTACATTTGATATCAGTGTGATATGTAATGTGAGAAGTATACTCTAATGCATTGCCTTGTGTATTGTGTATTGTGTATTGTGTTTTGTGTATTGTGTATTGTATTGTATTTATAGTTTTTAGTATTGTGAGCAGATTGTGTCCTTTGTCATTTGGCCTTTCAGTGGTATTAATAGCAGTTGTTTTTGGTCTGAAGTTGTTTGTCAAAGTGAAGTTGAAGTCCCTGGGGGGACAGTCTGCAGTGGGGGTGTCCTTCATAAATAAGAAGTCATGACCAGAAGCCTGTGTGAAACTAAGGATGATGCTGGCTCTTTGTCGCAGTGTTATCACGATCAGAGTTGGGCTTGAATGCTTCACAAAGCACATGCTGATGTTGCACGCTGTGGTAATGGCCTGTTAATGCCAACATAAATAACCAAATCGAAAACATTTCTCTGCCTTGAACGCCAGTTTTTCAGGCTGTTTTATGGTCTCTGACGGTTTTGTGCAAATGATTCGATGTGCCTTGTTCTTATAACAACACAATTTGTAGCTCACCCTGAAATGAGTGTCTTGTATTTTATGAGCACTTTTACAAAAGTCATTGCAACTTCACTTGAGGCTTAAGTAGTTTTTTTATTGAAGCCAATGCAGAAATCTATGTCCTTGAGTTGATAAATATAGGAGCCTGGTACTTATCATGTTCATGACTAATCTGCCCATTTCTCCTGATTCACACTTAGTAATGCGGCTGATATATATATATATAAGGGATACTTGACCTGCTCTGTGTTTTAGGTTGAAGTGAACCTGAAAGTGCCCAGTGTCCTGCTGCAGCACCCTGGGAATAAAGCCAGTCTTATATCATTTTTTATCCACACTCCACAGTCTCCTCTAGAAACTCCTTAAAGTACTTATTCCGTCCTCTGCTTCTCACTAGAAACGCTCCTGCCATATAAGAATTATTTTGTGGTCTTTTAAGCCCCTATCACACACACAGACTGGCGAACAGTTCAGTTCATTTGTTATGCAGAGAATGCCTTTAGTAAGTCCTCAATGCTGTTAATTAACCCTCTTCTCTAGCATGGTCTACCATCTCTCCAGCAGCCCGTAGTCTTATCGCCAGCTGCCTGCCAAAGCTAGCATTAGCCCGAGCCCATATTTCTGCAGGTGTCAGCGGAGGTGATCCACTGTGCCTCCTCTCCTCTGCAGATGAGCGTCCCACAGTATTACTCAAACGCCAATGCAGGCTTTTTATCTCAAATTGAATTGTTGAGGGAGATGTTAAAGAGCCATATATCACTCGGACACTTGGTGGGAGAAAAGGCCAATCTGAAGTAAAATGGGGAACAGTCACAGCACTATGACACCTGTGTTCACAAACCCAACATCAGCAAATCAACATCAGCATGTTAAGAGTGTATAATGCCCATGATGACCCTTCAAAATAGTGACCTCTGTTTACCAGTTTTCTTGATGTTCTAGTTTTTCTATTGGCCCCTGTTTGCACAACACAAAGCGCCTACATCAATTGGTAATAAAAATCCACTTATACATCACACAGAGCTTTTATCCCCAAAAAAGGCATTCCCAATTGAAAGTTTGTCCCAGAAGAAAGAGCTCCGGGTCAGTTATAGTGGGTCATATCATCCCCCCATGTGCTCGGCCGGCCGCAGGATAATGCCCTGCCTCGAGTATGGATTTTCTGTCTTGTAATTCCTCAGCCTGTCCGCTTGTGATGGGTTGTTCAGATCTAACTCGGAGGAAAGCTGCTGATCATGGTGCTATATCTTCATGTTTATGTCCAAGCACTGCACAGAGCCCTGCCAATGAGCTGCTGATGTTAGCCGGACAATAGATCGGGGAGAATTAGCAACAAGGGCGTGTGTGTGTTGCAGTTTAAAAATATATGACTTAGAAGCTTTATTTGATTCCCATTTGGCTCAAGTGCCAGGGCGAATGTGGTGTGTATATCAAGTGAGGAGAGAGCCGGGTGGGTGTTAGACACAGGGCAACAGTGCAGATCAAAGCGCACAAGTTAGTGTCAGCATGTTTCCGCAGTGAGAGGCACGAATAAATATTTTGCCGCTGTTACTGGAGCACATTCAGCGGTAATTAGGCTTTATGGTTTGATGAATGGTGGACATCAGACTAACAGCAGCACTGATATAGGTGTAATAGATGGGTGGCAGTAGCTCACTGCTAGAGCTGTGGTGTTACTGGTTTAATTCTCATTCAAATTAGTTGATACTGTTGTTCACCCACCTTACCTGAATCTATGGATTTGGGTGAGATTATTGTGGTTTGAATTTGGCGGTGGTTGGAGAGGTCGTAGGTGCGGGTTGGCTTCCATGCCACCATCAGTATGCCCCCAGGGCAGCTGTGGCTACAGAGTTAGGTACCATCACTAGTGTGTGCTGCAGAGTGATTGAATGAGCCTCGGTTGATCAGTGCTTTGATTGTATAGAAAGCGGATTTATAATCATACATCATACATCTGATGTTGAAAAACTATTCCTTATTAATAATTACGATTATTAATAAGAAATATAAAATCACCCTTTTATTAAGCAAAGCTAATGATTTCAGTTACTTCACAATATGATCTTATATCACCCACCCCTACATGTCGTGATACATTTTATAGCTATTACTAGATGGTATTTAGAAGCCCCACTGTGCCCCTATAGAATATCCAGAAGAGAAGTCTGAGGTAAGAGTATTTTTTTCTATCTTACATTTTAGCACATCAGGTCAGCATGTGGTTTTGGCTGCTCATCATTGTGCCTGAGATGTCCTGTGCGCAGAGATCTGAGCCCATGTTCTCAGCCATAACCCGGAGCGTCCTCCCTCCAGACTACGACAACAACCCGTCACAACTCAACTACGGTGTGGCCGTCACTGACGTGGACGGAGATGGGGACCTGGAGGTGTTTGTGGCAGGGTGAGAATGAGGCTAATGGCCACTTTATTAGGTAGACCATTTCCTCTACAAAGCACACAATTAATCAAAATCTAATAAAAATTGCAAATCACAAAGGCATAATTTTTATACATATAATATCCTAACTGCTTACTTGGTTGGTTTAACCTCTACATTAATCTCTTAGCAGTTAATGTTTATGTTAAGGGTTAATCTGTCTTCTTTCTAATATTGTGCAGCCACACTACACCAGTATTAGTTGGAAATAATACAGTGGGAAAATAATGGCTTTTGTAAAAATCTCAATACATTTTCCCCCAAAATCTGTCAGCCCTAATCCTGTTTATTAACCTTTCAAATGCTTAGCTGGGCCATCTTCACAACATTCGTACACCTAAATGGACTGAGATGTTATTGATACATTTTTTGTGTATTATCAAGCTACTGAATAGATATACCTAATAAAGTGGCTGGTGAATGTATACATGTTAAACTGAGCAGAGTTTATTGTATTACTGGGAATCGCCCCAGAACCCCTGCAGTCCCTTTACACCATTTTAAAATCATTGTTATGCACAACTGAAGAAACTGATGATCATTCCCAAAGTGAATGCACAGATGAAGGCACCACGGTGTTGAGAGCTAAAGGTTGAGACAAAGACAAAAAAGAGATGGTAACTCACTTGTGGCCCAGGGCTCACTCAGCTGATGAAAATGGATTTGATTGGATGAAGGCCATTGATGGGAACAGTTTGGCAAGCCTGCCTTTACCCAGTCAAGCAGAAATTAATTCCTCAACGCTTAACAGAATATAGATGGCCTAAAATGACCCTGCTTAATAAATGTCATTTAGCCAAGACATCCAATTCAGCAGGTATCCTGGGCGTGAGGGCAGCACAAAGCCCCATATAGTTTAATTTAATGGGACTTTCAAACTATCTGAGGCAGAATTGTTTTAGTTTGTATTCGCCAACTCTGTCGACCTTCAGTTGAAAGGTTTATTACCTTATTTAAGCGTACTTCATTTATAGTATAGTTCCAACTACCAGGAGACTTTTCACTAAAAACAATTTGAATATTTTACTTGCTTTTATTTAGAGAACATTGGTTTGATGGGGTTTAATATGAAAGATTTGAAAGAGCTAAAAAAAATCCAAAAACTTCACCTGACAATCAAACACTGTTGTTTTCATGAATTTCAGATGGACTGAGAATCAATACATTGATTATAGCCAATTATGATTATGGCTAATGATGGCCAACAAGGAGATTCTGATCTTGATTATCAGTTAATGAGAATGTACAGACTTGTATTTTTACTGGTATCTCTCTCCAGCTATAATGGTCCCAACCTGGTCCTAAAGTATGACCGGCTAAAGAAGAGGCTTATCAACATTGCTGTGGACAACTGTAGTTCACCGTTTTACGCTCTGAGGGACCGTCCTGGTAACGCCATTGGAGTAACAGCGTGTGATATTGACGGAGATGGAAGAGAGGAGATTTACGTCCTCAACACCAATAATGCTTTTGCAGGTACAGTATACACTCTCATACACAGACAGAGTGGGGAATCATTATGCACATATGAAGCTTATCTCATCTGAGTCTACTGTAGATAACAGATAAGCACAGTGCTGCTATTAATCAATGTGAAAGCCACAGAGCTGCCTCACCTTTATCATTTTTTAGTTAAACTCCACTAACATTCCTCACTATCAACCGCGGCTTCTCTTTTCCACACACTCACAGTTCTCTGTTGTATAATGTGTCTCTTGTCCTCTCACAATCTTTGCCTTGTTTGAACCCTGCATCTTTCTGCGCGAAGGTCGGACAACATATTCAGACAAGCTGTTTAAGTTTCGGAACGGACGCTTTGAAGATCTACTGAATGATGACATTAACTTGCACAGGGACGTAGCCAACCGTATGGCGGGGCGCTCAGTGGCCTGTGTGGACAGAAAGGTACTAACACAATAACACAATGATGAGAGCAGATATGTAGATTCAATGCAAACGGACTTATCCCCCCAGAGTGTCTTGTGTGCACATGCATGGCTGCCTCTGTTTGTTTACCAGTGATAACTCATGCTCTGCCTACGCCGCCCCTCTCAGCATGTGCTATGACAGTTCATTTGGTGGAATGGTGTGCCATTTTCTCTTTTCTGTCCATCGCACCAGTGTAATTACAGAAGCCAGGCCTCGTTTGTTTTATGGAACATTGTACAAGAGGAGGACTGATGACTGCAAACCCCTGCTCGGCCCAACACTATTTTCTCTTATTCACTTTTTCTCAATAGTTTCTGTTACCCCAAATGGCTTCCTGTTCTTTCTATTTTTTTACACACACATACACCTACACGCACACACACCTACACACACACACACACACACCTACACGCACACACACCTACACGCACACACATGCACACATGGTTTTCACTTGTAATCAGGGATAAAGGATTAGATAGTTGGCTGAAGAGCAGAAGGATTACAATGGGTTTTTTAACCACAGTCCCATCTCAGTGAGCACTGATAGGCTGCCAGAGCGATGGGAAAGATATCTACTTTTAATGGCATAATGCGTTTAGAGAAAAGCCAAAGACACAATGTGTGTTCTTTCACTGAGCATGCTCCCCTCAAGCTAAACAAGGCATTTGTTTGTTACTTGAAAATTCTGTGTGCTGCAGACTGTTAAAATATGCTTCAGTATTTTTATATGCAGGGCCTTATATTAGCTTTTTGCTCAGTGGCCACAGTGGCAAGTACTAGCCCATTTGTCAAAGGTTTCTTTTAGCATTGCGACTGGTTCATGTGTTGTATTTTTATATTTTATTATTAAATTATTATCATTATTATTATTATTATTATTATTATTATTATTATTATTATTGCTATTATTGTTATTGTTATATTTTGGTGTCTGTTAATGGCTATTTTGACTCCAATTATGAACTATTGTATTTGACATTAGGCACAACACACTATATAATAGTCAGATTCAGATTCATCAGATTCATAAACTCAACTACCCAAAGTGGCTAGTGAGAGAATATGTGCTGCTAGTCTAAACAGAAATCTACCTGAATTAAACAGGCTGCCTAGGGTTAATGTCAAGCCCAGTTTAAGGGTAATATGGCGAAAAAAGATTGTGTCATCACATAAAGTCATGACGATCCGCTAATCTGTGAAGATAGTTGAATTGTGCGCCTGTACACATTAATTTATGCTCTGCTCTTCACTGAGTGTTGACATTAATAAAGTAATTAATTAAATAAACAGTATTAAGT
This sequence comes from Philypnodon macrostomus, assembly GCA_036025475.1. Taxonomy (NCBI): domain Eukaryota; kingdom Metazoa; phylum Chordata; class Actinopteri; order Gobiiformes; family Eleotridae; genus Philypnodon; species Philypnodon macrostomus. Next base: position 37,327 of record JAVQKC010019282.1, read on the forward strand.
CTCATGATAAACACTGGATTAGATGTACACTGAATTTGTAGTCAAAAAGGTCTTATGGAGATACTGATAGAAGTAGTCTTCTGTGTAAGACAAAAGACAAAAATCTAATATTGTGATCAAATCAAAATTGTGGTCTTGGCTTAAGAAAACTGTGACAGTATATTTCACCAAATCGCCCACCGCTACCCCAGTTTATATAAATAGTGTGTGTTATCATTCAGATAACCAACAATTAGTTATGTGACTGCTGGGCGCCGCCCGGTCTCCTTGAAAGAGAACACCGATCATTATTCTTACACAAACTGATGGAGGATGTATTGAGAGGTCACACATTGAACTGATGGATTGTTCACTTAAGAATAAGGCTATAGAAGCCTGTAGAAAAAGTGAAATAATGTACTAATTGAAAAAGCCTGGATGAAAATCCTTATCTTATAGAGTGAAAAGAATAATATCTTAGCTTCTTATAGCTTATTGTGGCGATACAGAGTGAATTCAGTCACATTCCTCTGCATCCATATGCATGCTGCGGGTCACCAAGTCACTATGTCAATCCCAGTGACATAAAGTAGCCTTGGGTGAAGACTTATTAAAAAATCATTGACTTTTAAGTTTGTTAAGTAACTGCCAGTGGCCTTCGGTTCTTATAGTGTTCTTCATTCTCTCACTCAGTCAACCTTAGGGAGTGTGTGTGAAGAGGTGTAACAACACACTAGCAGAGTCGTCGCCAACCTCGGCGGGCCTTAATGCATGACATTTTACTCCGAGCCGCCTTCATTTCCTCATTTCCTTTTCTTGTCCCGTAAAAGTATTCTAAGGTTAACACAAATGTGATGGCCCGTGTTTGCATAAGTGCATGTTTGTATTGATTGAAATATGTTGGGGCCTCGGTAGGAAAGCTCATTGAAGGCGTGTATGTAGTCTATTAGTGCGGTTCCGTCTGTGAGTTTGTGTCTGCAGGGACTCTGACTGATAATGGAGTGTGAAATTAATCTCCAAAGGGAGGCAGGGGGAGAGAGGGAGGGAGGGGTGAAAGGGGTAAGGAGCATAAGAAAAGATCAGAGGAAAGAAACAGGTTTAGGTGTTGGCAATAGTTTGAAGTGGTCCCTAAATTGAATTGCCAATTTTTGTACACTTAGCTCAGTAAACTGGAGTTATAAACTGATGAAGTGATCAGAACAGTACAGAATCAGTATACAATGCTTCTCATACTTCATTCCATCACCTGACACACTGTAATAGGTACAACTGCTCACTCAATAATCAGTGAAATAGACCTGTATTTGACTTGAATAATGGTTAGTCCAGCATTAATTGTTAGCAGATTAATGGGCTATGGCAGTAATGTGAACACAAACAAGTAAAAACAGCTGTCAGCCCTAAAGTGAATCTATCTAATGAGCCAATCACAGCAACTCAATGTATTTAATCCTGAGACAAAATGAAAGAAGTTCAAACTCCCCTGCCTCAGGCCCATAACTGCTTGGATGAGTTTTAGTTCTCCACGGCCTCGAGTGGGAGTAAGCAAAGGAAAATAGATAAATGAACAAAGACTGTAAGATGCATATTCTGTGTGCATCAAATAATGTTTAACTGATTAAATTGTGTTTTTTCTCTGCAGGGCACAGGCCGTTATGCCATTTATATTGCAAACTATGCCAGTGGGAACGTGGGTCCTCACGCGCTCATAGAAATGGATGAATCTGCCAGTGACCTGTCTCAGGGTGTCATAGCCCTCACCAATGTGGCAGAGCAGGCTGGAGTCAACAAGCTAACTGGTATGTGGGGCTGTTTTTAAGGAGAGGTTGCATAATTTTTTAGTACTTCCTATATTGTTCCTAAATTACCCAGGAGTATGGTTACAGCCAAAGAGGCTGAAATATGGAGGCGGTTAGATTAAACTCAAGAGAAAAAAGAACATGAAAAGATGATGAGTAATAAAAGATGGTTAAAAGAAATGTTCGGGGCTTTTCTGGCCTTGTCAGCTGTTTACTGCAGTCAAAGTCACAGGTGAGTGAAGGGGTAGGGCGACTCAGGCATAGATCAGCTCAACAGCCCAGAGGAGGAATCTATCATAAAGCACAGCCTCCCTATAAGGTTTAATGTATGGAGATCAGTATGATATGGCTCTGCAGTATAAGTACGTCATAACTTTAGTCAGGAGCTGTGAAAAATCTTACAATCTTTTAAACCTCACGTTAGTTATTCATATTTTAAATAGTGTATCGGTAAGATGCTTTAAAAATTACAATTTACAAAATTACAAAATACAATTAATATTGTATTTTTGCAACACTAAGTATTGTGCTGATTCATGTATACAATGTATTAAATGAGTTAAAGGGACAAGGCTGACCCCCACAGTGGTCATGATGGAAAGTTCCGGACAAAGCCGGACAAAGAATGACAACCAGATTTTTTCAATTTGATTTGTTGCCTCAACATCATTGTCATAATCTCCTCTGTGACACTGGAAAAGTGTTTGACCTTGATTTCTCTGAAGCTTTAGGCAGTAACGGGTTGAATGTGTAATAATATCATCTGAATGAAGACACCGGGGACACAGTGGTCCGTCCAGAGCCTGTCAATGATTTATTGAGCTGTGTCGTCAAACTGCTGTTAATCAGTGTGTAAAGTTGTATATGTAATGGCTACACTTCTCCTGAGATGCCGCAGTACTTTACGGCTGTAGGGCCCGGTGATATTTGTCCGGTTTGTAGGAACAGGCCTTAAATCAGACACATCCTCTCTCACAAGACTGGGTCTGCATAGAGAAGGTCAATCAAGGCCCCTCAGCCGATAATCACACTGAGCCATTCTTAGATGAGACACTTCACTTTGTACAATGTCACTGGGGTTATACTGAGTGTGTTAAGTACAGATCTGTTACAGGCTTCAAACTATAATGCAAAACATGCCCAGTGTGAGCTGCTCCTTCTCGTTTATGTACTGTATGTATTTATTTGTGTCATGTTCAGGTGTGTGTTTGTTGTTTGTGAGTGTATAAGTGTGTGTTTGCGTGTTCCATCACAGTCTGTGTCTGTGTCAGCAGAAAGCCACAGGCCCTGCTCAGAGCAAATGGCTTGGAAAGAAGATAATGATCTTTCCTGTGCAGTTTTTCACAAAGCCTGTTTTCTCCTTTTTGTCGTTTAACTGAGCTTATTTGTTCTTCCAGAATGTGTGTATTATAATTTGATTTTAAATAGACTATCTATCTGCTTGTGTAGGGGGACGAGGCGTTGTGGTGGGGCCCATTGTGAGTCAGACCCTCTCTGATGTTTTCTGTGACAATGAGTACGGCCCTAACTTTCTGTTCAGAAACAACGGGGACGGCACCTTCACTGACGTGGCTCAGCAGGCCGGTAAGAGGAAAATCACATGTGATAAAATACTGTATTATTCTTACCTGGGTAAAGTCTTTGTAATACACTGTAGGTGTGGAGGACCCCATACAACACGGCAGAGGGGTGGCTCTAGCAGACTTCAATCGTGACGGAAAGACAGACATAGTCTATGGAAACTGGAACGGCCCTCATCGCCTCTTCATGCAGCTGAACAACCGCAAACAAAAGTTTAAGGTGAGAAAGTGCAGCATTTCAAATAATGAATTTACTCTATATACAACTAAAAATGACCAGCACATTAAAATGACCAGCACATAGAAATTACCAGCACATTGAAATGACCAGCACATAGAAATGACCAGCACATTAAAATGACCAGCACATAGAAATGACCAGCACATTGAAATGACCAGCACATTGAACAGACCTGCACATTGAAATGACCAGCACATTGAAATGACCAGCACATTGAAATGACCAGCACAATGAATCGACCAGCACGTTGAAATGACCAGCACATTGAAATAACCAGCACATTGAATCGACCTGCACATTGAAATAACCAGCACATTGAAGTGACCAGCTTATTGAAATAACCAGCACATTGAATCGACCTGCACATTGAAATGACCAGCACATTGAAATGACCAGCACATTGAAATTACCAGCACATTGAAACAGACCTGAACTTGAATCTTCATGATAATAAGGGTCATAAACTCTACACACTTTCTTTCAATAATAAACTGTCATTGAGGTGCCGTAAAGCTGAGTGAGAGGGGCTGCAGAATCACAGAATATACTGTTTATCAATTTCACAAATAAATAGTTTGAATTTGTTAGTGTCAGAAATGAACTCACAGTAAAAACAACTGTCCAATTAAAGTCTTATTACCACATCAATATGTTTTATATATATGAGCATATCAATTTGAATTAAGTTCAGATTTGTGGGCATTTAACACACATACAATGTGTTTCCTTTGTTACACAAACATTAGTGTGTAGTTAAGAATATTGTGCAGATGGCCAGTACAATCGGGGGATAAGACGACTATTGCTGAATCACTTGTATATACTGTATTTTTGACGGAGTTTGTAGAGAATAGTGAAGCATTTATATATATCACTGTCAGATTCTGATGGAGAACAAAAATTGGTTTTGTTTTGTTTTCTGATCCTTTCTGGCAGTAATTAATGCTGAGTAGAACAGACAGCTCCCACATTTGATTCAATAATATCAGCAGCTGAATTACCATATTTTCCGCACTATAGGGCGCACTGGATTATAAGGCGCACTGTCAATGAATGGTCTATTTTCAAACTTTTTTCATATATAAGGCGCACCGGACAATAAGGCGCATTAAGCGAAACAAAACAGTCAGACAAGTCAGTCAAACTTTATTAAACGCGTTCACAATAACTCTCAACATTGTTCAAACGTTAATGGTGTATTCACAATAACTCTCAACATTGTT
>JAVQKC010019283.1:0-23807 GCA_036025475.1 Philypnodon macrostomus
ACTTTCTACACAGGTACATATCATAAAGACGCCAAACTGGATCGATTGGTATACCTGCGATGACTATAAATGAAGTAATTAATTAATTAATGCCTTAAACTGTGAACGCAATAACTCAAAAGGTTTTTGCTGGATCTTTTTCAACTTTTCTAGACAGTTACATATTATGAAGATGTTGATGATGAGGTTGATACTTCTATGATTAATTAACTAATTAATGGCCTGAAGCACCTTAATTGATCCATTAATCCTGCTGAACATAAATAAAATTAAAGAATATGAATTTTAGCACAGTGATCCAGGCTAGTGTATATTTAATGTACATATGCAAATTAACAAGGTTGAATAAACAATGCCTCAATCACGCCCCCATGTAATTGACCCCTATGGGACTCTTGACACACTTACTTTGGCACCAATGAAATCTGGTATAGTGATTCTCCACAGTGTACCCAAAGAAAAATATTATTATGTCCCCACCCTACAACAAACAGTACATTTTGGATGGAAATTGTGAAGCCAAATATATTTGACAGCCTCTAAATTAACAGTGGATCCCTTTATCATTTGGTTCCTAAGGTTTCTCTTTTTCCCATAAATGGGTTTTTTGGAGTTTTTCCTTGCCGCGATGGAGGGTCTAAGGACAGGGGATGTCCTGGGACAGTCCTGTTGTTTGTGTGTTATTGATTGTTTGCAATGACCCTGTCTATTGTTTATTGTTTACATGCATCTCTTTTTGTGAAGCCCTCTGAGGCAACTGTGTTGTGATATAGGGCTATACAAATAAACTTGAATTGAATTGAATGTATGGTTAGGCCTCATTACTGCCACTGCAACTGCACCAGCGCCTGGGAGCTAAAGGGACTCCATGATGACAATCTTGTATTTTCTTTTGGTTATCATGTTAAATGTTTTGAATGTTTAAAAAACAAGGTTATAATTTTGTTGTTCAAGGCTAGAATATTTATATAATATTTAATAATAATAATAAGTGCACCGAGTGCTTTGGTGTGCAGGTATTCTCTTTGTATGTGTATTAAGTGCACTGTGCATTGTAGTTCATATACAATCTGTGATCTGACAAAGCAGGTCGTACCTGTTTAGTCTTCATATTGACCTTATTTTGGTTCTGGTTTAGTCCTGATTCACGATCCTGTATCTTGTCCAATACAATGGTACTTGGACAGACACATATTCCCTGGTACGTGGTCGGAAAGGTTAATGAACCACTTCAGTATCGCCAAAAAAATAAAATACTACTCACAAAGTGCATGTGGTATAAGGAAAAGACAGGTAGGTATGGTTACATTTAATACTTGCATAACATTCGTTGTACTTCTAGGAGTAGTTTTATCATACCATACAAGTAATATTAATGTGAAGAAGCAATAGCAATGGGGGGTTAAAGGTGCTCTTTCCCCAGGGACCCCTGCATGGAGGGGCCCTTAAAAAGAATGGAATTGAAAGATGTTTTGTGTTGCAAAAAATTAAATTGTGTTTTAAATTAAGGTTATAATAAAATTCATTCTGGCTATATGAAGTTTACATTTTTAGTCATATTGATGTTCTCTGGGGCCCCTTTATTTATATTGTCAATTTTCAATAAGCTGTAGTCTCTTTGTCCTATACCACTGAGGGGGAAAAGGGCAGATATGGATGAAATGAGCACGGGGCCCACCTAGATGGTTTGTCCCTAGGGCCCAGAATACCATGCTGATTTGACACATTTCATAACAACATGGGCTCATTTAAGTAACATAGCTTTACAACCACTTCAAAGTCTTTATAAACAAAAATCAACCTCCTATCACTATTGTAATATTGTTAAGAAATACAAATTGCTAACTTTTGAAAATGTTATCTTTATGGCTAACGTTAGTTTGGTGTATAAGATATTTCACTCCGCTCAGAGAGTTTGTGAAATCGTGATGAAGCAGGTGTAAGGTCCACCAGAGCCTCCTCTAGTGGAGACTGTTACGACAAATTTAGATCCACATCATTTGGACAAAACTGCTTTTCAATCAGAGCAGTAGGGATGTGGAATTGTTTGCCAGTAACTGTTCGAGACTGTAGTACTTTACAACATTTTACATTTTCAGTGAAGAAATGTTTGAAGGATCATCAAGTGTACAGTCATTAGTTCTGTTTGGAAATGTTAGATGTCTGGGACCGTATTGATCTGATCTTTCTGCTGTGGTGTTCTGTGGTGTTCTGTGGTGTTTTGTTTATCCGTATTTTAAATTTTGTGCTTGGATCATTTTATGAAGTAATATTACTAAAGTCACTTTAACCTGCTGTCACTTTGCCTCTGCCCAGGGACAACAGATGAAAATTAGCTTGTAGCTATCTCTGGTCTGTGCAATATATGTATTGTGCAATGTCCCTGTCAAATAAATAAATAAATAAATAAATAAATAAATAAATAAATAAATAAATAAACCAACCCCTGGTCCAGCCTAAAGAACTTCTTATTCTGAAAGTTATGACCGGAAGTTGATTGTATATCTGCCAAAAGAGACTTCTGTGGGGCAGTATTTGTTGACTTGTCCGCTCCGTACAGTCATGTCGAACAGCAGCACCCCAAACAGCAGCCTGGTCCTGGCTCAGAAAGCGGTCAAGCAGCTCCGGTTAGAGGCCAGCGTCCACCGGATCAAGGTAAACAAACGGACGGACATTTTGATTTACTTAAAAGTTTTCCGGCTGCGCGCGTGACTGCCGCCGTGGGAACAGCTGTGGCGCGCGCACTGATTCCCAACTCTATAAAAGTCAGCCCCTTCACTGTAGTGCCATTCTCTACACAGTTATAACTAATTTATTACGCTAGTTACCAATTGCTCCTATTTACAATTAACTTTTTTAGTTTATTTTTTGGACATACAATATATTTTTTCTATCTTGAGTACATTTTGGCTACATTATCCACCTCTGAAGTTAGCTGTCAATCAAATGTATCAATCGATGTATTAGTCGAGTGATATTGTTTTAACGAGCCAAAAGGCTGTGAACAACTTTGCATAGATTTTGTAAGAGAGTTACCTCTGGTGAAACAGTTTTACCCATTATTTAAAAGTTTTAGAAAATATTTCAAACCCAGGACTATTTTATATCTAGCCTAAAATAGGGCGACATTGAGACATATCCAGGTCTAAACAAGGACTATACTAGAACCAATCTCAGACTAAACCCGTTCAAATGAAACTCAAGACCATTACTCAAATATTTCTCACCATCTTGGAAAATATTTGTACAAAACTATGACTTTTTTTTTTACTAACTAGGTCTAAATAAGGGGTATACCAGATCTAAACCAGGAGTATGACTAAACCCAACTTCACAAACCATGTTTTAAAGAACTTCTTTCTGGCCATTCAATATATGCTATTGGATACCAGAGAATCTAATCCAGTGCTCTAAAATAAACAATGCAATGTATTTCACCATTGGCTTTATCATTATTTTAAAGAGCCGTGGTGTAATAGTGCTAATGTTATCAGTTGCCCGGGTTATTTCCTGGTGTGTGCCATGGTAAAGGGCAGCTTACAGGGCTGTTCAGAGCTGCACAGTGCTGGCTTTGTTGATTGTATTGCTGTGTGACTGCTGTGATTGTTCAATAGTCTTATTTTAGCTTTAGCCACCAAAGAGTAATATTAGATCTGCCCATGGCTAATACTTTCTGCATGTGAAGTGGATCATAGAAGCTGTAGACATAAAATCTAATTCTGAAAATTTTTGGATAATCTAAACAAGAATGGATGGCAATACTTCACAGCTTTATTCTGTATTTAAAATAGATTATAAATTATAGATATTCTAAGAAATAAATATATAATTTTGAATTACATGGCAGCAACAGTAGGACAAGGACAAAACGATTTTTCTGATTAAAAGTTGGAGGTTGGAGGTTTCCTAAAATAACACATTGTAAAATAAATAAAAAAATTTAAAAAATCCACAGATCACTCCTAAATCTAATCTATTATTCCCTGTGTAATTCCTGACCTCCCCTGAAAACTTCATCCAAATCCGTCCGGTGGTTTTTACGTGCTAACAGACAAACAGACAAACAAGCGGGGGTGAAAACATGACCTCTTTGGCGGAGGGAAAATCAGAAAATGTAGATATCAGGTCCGTGTAAACACAGTTTGCACAAAAGCAATTTAATGTTCTATCAGGTAGGAAGAGGCCGTATGAAAATGTATTTTAATCGTTATCCCTGAGTATCCTGAATTAAATTTGAAATATGCATACAAGGGATAATTTGTCAAAGAGGTTTAAGAGTACAATATAAGGCGTCAGCTGTAAAGTGCAACGTGGTATGGTGCTAATGTGCTATGGAATGGATGCTGTTGTGCTGTTGCCACAATTTGACTGAAGCTGGAGCAAATGTTTCAGTCTATTAGTGTCCTACACTGTGGCACCCTGTCTCCCCAAGGCAACAGTTCATAATCAGTAAAAAGTGTTTTTTCATGCTCTGTGGTCGAATATGATTTTTTCTCCGTATATGGTCTGTATGGGCCTGAAGGTGTCATAGGAAATGGCCAAAACATCACAATGTTGGCATTGGTATCATCTAAACTGCTAATTATATTGTATCAGTACTGTACTACTGTACTAGCATTTTCAGACTGGTGCATTGCTAATCTTTTCCCAAATCAAAGAGTGATTTCATTGCATTTATTTGCATTGCATTAACTTTCCCCAGGTATCTCAAGCCGCTGCTGAACTGAAGGCCTTCTGTCTCCAGAATGCACCAAAGGACCCTCTCCTCACGGGCGTGCCTTCCAGTGACAACCCCTTTAGGCCCCCTAAGTCATGTGTCCTCCTCTGACCTGTGAGTCAGTCTTCAATATCTAGATTACTTATAAATGACTTGAATTCATTATATTAATCTTGATTTGAGACATTTGACTAGTTTAGATTTATTTACTTATTAGGCCCAGATTATTTGACTGGTTTTAATGTAATTCTGACTTCTTTTTTTTTATTATTGCAAGATAAATGATCTGCCAGTCAAGTGCAATATTCTTATTCCCATGGGAGATCATTTAGCTTGAAAGACAAAAAATATTTGAAACCAATAGGAAATATATATCTAGGCCTAAATTAATCTAAACCAGGGGTGTCCAAACTTTTTTCACTGAGGGCCACGTTGTCAAAAATCTGTACGGAGAGAGGTCTATTCTCTGAGGTGACCGATTTCACTTCACCAAAGGTCCCTTTGGTTGAGACACATCTTTATTTTTGTTTGATTATGTAGAGTCACATGCAGTAAAAAGACAATTTGGACCAATTGAGAGGTGAGACTGAGGGCCATAAAAAAATGTATCTGTGGGCCGCATTTGGCTCCCAGGTGATAGTTTGGACACCCCTGATCTAAACGAATCAAAACAGTCTCAAATTAAGATTCTGAATTCAAGTCATTTTAACTAATCTAGAATTAAATTTGTTTTGTAGTTTCTTATTCTTCAAAAGCGAACATTTTGTAACCTGGCAAAAGCCAGATTGATACACATATTTAATCTGCGATAATTTACTGATGAAAAAGTTCGGAAAGGGTTTTTGGAGCGACATCTTTTTTGACAGACATTTTGTGCCTCTTTGAAGAATAAACTACTCAAATCAGGATTAATATTCTGAATTCAATCAATTCTAATCTAGATATATATTTTTTGCCATGTATTATCATTATTTCATGTTTTATTTTTCAGGCTGCTGGAGAATATATGAACGCCTGATTGCTCTCATGTGCTTCTGAAGATTGAGAAGATACACAATGGGGTAGCTATAGATTGTATGTAATCAAATTAAGGATGCGTGTTAAGACCAAAAAATATTCATATCAGAATGCTGCATATAGTATTGGTTTATAATCCCAGCTCAAAATCGTGGGATGGGCGATATGGTGATAAAAGATCGAATTGTGATGTAAAATTTGCTCTTCACTGCCATTTTTGCTGTAACAACCAGTGTTCATATTAATAAAAAACTGAAAATAATAAAAGGAAAGTATCATGATGAACATTGGATTGGATACGTTGAATTTGTAGTTAAAAAGGTTTTATGAAGACACAGCCGTAGTCTTCTGTTTAAGACAAAAAATACAAAGTCAACTAAAATCGGAATAAAATCAAAATCATGATCTTGGCTTAACAAAGGTAGAACTTTACTAGAACTTTACTATATCGCCCACCCTTAGCCTGACCCATTCATTTTTTTTAATGCAAAATTAAGTGGGTGTGCAACGTCTGTATTATATCAAATACATTCCCACAAATAAAATGGGCAGTGTTTTTTTTTCATGAATCCAATTTAATTTGATCTGTTTTATTTTTCCTGCAGCACCCTTTGAAATCAAAATTAAAATGTAGTTTTTGACAAACTGGACCAACTCTTTATAAAAAGCTATTATTAACATGCCTTAACTTAAAAGTATTTATCGTCCAAAGACAAAGCAATTGAAATGTCCCATAGTAAGTGAATGTGAAAGAGTGATTGGTTGTTTGTAAGTATTATCCCTGGAACTATTATCTAGGATGTACCCCACCTCAAGGCTATAGTTTCAGGGATAGGCTCCAGTAATGTGCACAGAGATATTAGTCCAGTGTTAAGAATATGCATAAGTGTTATTTGGTTATAAACTTAATTGGAATTTCAAATAGATTTGAAGATGCTTGTAGTGAAAATAATGTAATGTAATGTTATCGATGGAAAGTAAAATGTGGTCTGAACAGTGTATGTGATATAGAGAGATATGTGACAATAACATACACTATGTATTATCCTACACAGAAATATGCTGCAGAAATATTCAGGTGAAATAGTTCTCATCTACTTTAATGTTACAAGTGTTTATCACAAGCTTTAAATTCACTCTGCTTTTATTAGTTATTATCTTAAATACGTTTTTATATCATGTTTTCAAATGATTCATTTGTGTCTGTTTTACTTTTACCACAAGTAGCTTATTTATGTAGTATTTTTTCTTTTGCACATACATAACAATCGTTGTGTCACTTCAAGAAATTAAATTAATAACACACCTTTTCTGTTTTTGATTTGTATTTAAATACTTAATGTTTGGTCTTTATTATTATTATTGTAAAACTATAATTTTAACAGACTTTAATACATAGCTTAATTATAATTACATAAATTATGTAGATGTTTATTAACTATTCTCGTTTAGGTTACTACCAAATCACAAATTCTCAATGTGCTTTCACTTGGAGCAGATGGACACCATCTCAGTTTTAGATGTGTGTTTTAGGAAACATGTCCTTGGCAGCAATGCCCAGGTAAAACAGCCTCCTTGGGCAGATGCTGGCCATGTTTTCAATGGCTATGTGCGTGAGATATAGCCTTCTTTTATGTCATCAAAACTTCAGCATTAAGTTGAGGCTTTCTGTTTTGGTGAAACAGCTACATATACTTTCCCTTTAAATAAATCTATTTAATCCTGTATCAGGGCTTAACCATGTTTACGCAGTACAGCTCGACACCACCAGGGCCCGCTGTTTAAAGGGCTCACGGTGGATGCCCTGGCTGCAGCCTCCAGCAGAGAGCAGTGCGCGGTTGGATGTAGCGCTGCCGACCTGTCTCTACTTCCAGATCGAAGATGGCGGTCTCGGTGTTCCCCGGCGTGCGGCTCATCTCCATCGGAGACGCGAATGGAGACATCCAGCGGCACTCGGAGCAGCAGCCCCTGCGGTTAGAAGTCAAGTCAACACAAGACGCTGCCCTCATCAATCTCTCCAATGGTGAGTTGACCTTTACGCTGCGGCTCCCAGGATGGCCGGCCTGTCTTGTGCTAATGCTACATGCTAATGCTCCTACAGCTAATCTGGCCCGTGTACCAGTGTTAGCCGCCAAGAAGCTAACACGTCTTGGGAGACCACGTCGCCTCCCCCTGTTGTCACGAGGAGCCCCCAAAATGCACATTTGTCCGTCGTCCATACAACAATCCACGTCCATTCACTTCACAGTCACTGCCCGTGTACAATGTCAGGCTTGTGTTGAACTTGTCAGCTACAGCAGTGCATAAACAGTGTGTAGTTGAACTAACAGCAGTGCAGCTCAGTGATGTTAGTTTGATGCTAACTAGTTAAACAATGCATTAGCCTGGTTCAGCGGGATGCGCTAGTCCCACTGCCCGGCAACGACTGTCTTTGCCCTTGTTCTTATTTATCTATTCACTTGATGAAAAATACTTAAATTATAACCGTGTATTTAAGTTTGGCCCCCAGAGAGCCGTTTGCCTGTGTGTATGTGAATTAGCTAGTGCGGCTTGTTATGGAACTGAGAGCGGAGGGCATCACTCTCACGACCCGGTCCAGCGTCAGCCTCCTTCCGCATCTGTGTCCCGGGTTAATCGCCATGTCGTACTGTCGCCAAAACATCTACTTTATTCATTTTCTACTTTATTGAAACTTAAACGCGTGTGTTTCTGGGAGGTATGGTGAGTCCAGGCCCTCATTATTTATACATTCATCTTTGTTCTCATTGGAACAATAGCCGGGTCCTTGTGTGGAGCATCACAGCCGCAGCTCTCCTTCAGTCAATGGGACGTCCCGCTGCTCGCCTCCCCTGGGATGCTCCGCAGAAAGAAAGGCTGCAAATCTGTTCCTTACGAGGACAGATAAGAGTTACTCCCGCGCTTTTTATCCTTTTTGATAATTTTAAACTGTTTTATAAATGAGGCAGTAAAATGACCGTGGAAAACATTGGCCTTTTAACATAATACAACTGTGGATTTCAAAAAGGTTTATTAGCTTTCAAAAACAAAACAGCAATGCAATGTACAAAGATAGCATTAATTATACACAGGAAATGTTGTTTGTCATTTGGTTGGTTTGTGTTGTTTTAAAAGCCCAAATGTATATTATATTGAATACGGAACATATTAAACATGCTTGATAGAGCAGATTTCCCCCATAAATGAGCATACAATAATTTCTAAAATAAATAATTACAAATAAATTAATAATTCTAATTAATTAATATAACAACATATGTGGAAATTACATATAATACTTGCATTGAGCCAGTGACGGACAGACATTTCTTGTGAATGTTTTTAACAGTAATTTCTTCTGTAGTTTGTTTTTAGTGCAGTTATATTAGATTTTTCTTGGATTTATTTTAAAAACAATTTATTATTCCTTCTTGCATAACGCTATCTACTGGTTTAGATCTACCTATACCTGTTTATACCTAGTTTAGAACTGATTCAGACTGTAGTCCTGTTTTCCATTACATATGTTGCCCTGGATAATACCTGGTTGACTCCTGTCTATGGTTTACTTCTCATTTAGTTCTAGTTTTGACCGTGTTTAGTCCCTGTTTAGACTTAGTTTACACATAGAGTTCAATGTTTTCGATTGTGCTTGTCCGCCTGTTAGCAACTTTACCCAAACACCACTGAACAGATTAGGCTGACATTTTCAGAGAAGGTCAGAAATGACACAATTTTGAGTGATCCGGATCACTTTCTGGATCCAGAGTGGCATCTGTTAGCAACTTTACTCCCAAAAATACTGCGCCGATGTGGATGGAATTTTGGGAATGATCCGTGGAAATGAGCTGCCTTGGCGGAGGTTTGCGGTCTCTGAATGCTTTCTTGTTTAGTCCTGGTTTAGTCTTAGATTTAAAACTCCTAGTTTAGACATGGTTTATAATATGCCTTACGTTCAGGGGGGAGGGGCTTGCAAACACTTTAGTTGGTTGTAGCCGCACTAGCCCTAACCCTCCTCAGTATTACACAGTCAGCAGTAACGTCACGTAAATGCATTAGTTGTATATGGAGTGATTTTGAGCAGGCGGGCCGGTGTGACAGCTGTGCGGGAACAGACAGGAGGGAGAAGAGAGCTTAGTGAACACAGAGCTGATCCTGGCACAGATGACAGATGCACTCAGCTCACTCAGTCATGTCCACCATATCAGCAGGTTTCACTCAAATACAGAAGTAAAAGAGGAAATGTAAAGTGATTGTATGCTGTATTGCTTAACCACATGCATGTTTTCTTTTGTAGTACACTCACTGGCCACTTTATCTGGTAGTCCTGTTCACCTCCGTGTGTGTTCAAAATAACTTAGCAGCCTATTACTCACATCTTTTCACAAAATACCACCTCTCAAAAATATCTTAATCTTGACTTAATCGGGACTAAACTACATAAAAACTATGACTAAGCCAGGTTTAATATAGATTTAACTAGGACTCTACACCAGGTCTAATCAATGATTGAACCAGGTCTGAAACTAAATTTACAGTGACTTTATTAGGTCTAGACCAGGGCAATCTACCAGAGTTGAACTGCAGACTACAGAATCAAGCACTAGAAAAAGCAGCTAGTACTGAGAGTGGTGACTGTGCCACAATTTGAGAACCACACTGGATCTAGTCACTCACCTACTGTATGTTGAAGACAAATCCTGTAGTTAAATGTGAAGTTAAACCAAGTTTCATAAATAAATAAGAAAGATGAGGTAAGACACTTTGAACATGAACCAATGTGAGTACGATTAAGAGCTACTGGATACTGTGTATGGGACATCATTTTTGGACTACATGTTGTAATGCCCCTGCCTCAGGCCCAAAGTAGCTGGGATACATTTCAATCCCCTCTGAGTATTAAGAGAATACACAGTAGACCAATGGCATAATTAAAAAAAAACAAACACCTTTTTGTACTTGCATCATGATGCATAATTTTGGTGCGGGTAAATGTATTTGTAGATTAGTATGATTGACAATAAACTTTATGTAAGAACCAAGCTGCTGCTGTAAATGTCTCTGTGTACACAAGTGAAGGTAGAAAACATCCTGGCATCTGGTGTACAGAGTCTGAGCAGCCTCAGCTAATCCATCATCTATTAAAGGATTAGGGACAGATTAAGATTAGGATTTTCTTGTGGCAAAAAACACTGATCAAACATCATATTTTATGATCCAAGACTACTGTTTTTACTTTAGTTTGAAATGGTTCCGCACTACCAAAATATTGTTTAGGTACTAGGGATGGTTACAACAGTCCAGTAGACTAGTGGTGAGGGTAATTTTGGACCATATTGGGATAATATTTTTGAAATCAGACATTTTTGTTGCACATAAGAAATGTACATAAAACTTGGTAACAGAGTCAATTAAGGATGACATAACAGTTATATTTTATATCTACATAAAACAATTCAAAACAATTGATACCTTAGCCTAAGGATTTGTCTAAAACAGAGAAAAGAAATCAATGGAACTACAAAAACAGAAAATGGCAGTCTGACTATCAAATGTCTGTTGGGGAAGACCTGAAAATGTTTAAATAAGTAGATGTCTAAAAAGTGTCGCCACTAGGCCTATTGAAAATGGAACATCATGTCAGAGGTTTTTCTTAAGCAAAATTCAGATAGATAAGCATTTTTATCTTTCATGCAGTTCTTCAACTGTCATTCACTGAAACTGTACAAACGAGGCACATGTTCTTATACTGTATAGAAGGTGGTTAACAACTAGATGTGTTACTTTGTCACAATTTTCGACCATGGCGTGTCACAGTGACTTTCTTACACTTCACTGTCATGTCAGTAAAAACCTCTCAGTCGATGTACCACAAACACTATTCTCTGAGCTGCAGAGCAAATGACCTACTTGAGTAAATTTAGCAAGACCTGCCCAATCCTACTGCTTTGTACCGAAATGACCGTACCTCCAGTAAAAAGACAGTGGGCTACAGAAAATGTGTGTAATTAGGGGGAAAAATCGGTAAAGCATGTTTTTAAAGACATCATTTGATGACTAAGAAAGTGCTGTCTAGGGTTGTCAATTATGCCACTTTACTGTATTGTGATCTGGAAAAAGAAAGCTGCTGTTTTTTTTTTTTTTTTTTTTTCATTTTAATTGAGAGATCTTTTTTTTTTTTTTTTTAAATCTTAAAAGTAGTCAATATTTTGGAGACATTAAAAGATCCAGAAAGTGCTGTTGTGGGTGACTTACTATAGGGCTGCATGAATGGAGAAAAACATCCAATATTTGATCATCACGTTGAATTTGAGAGATAAATAAATAGAAATAATTTTGTGATATTTTGTTCAAGTTCAATTGAAATGGTTCTTTTTATTTTACTAGAAATCAAAACTTAAGACTAAAGCAGGACTAAATGATCGAAATCATGACTAAAATATATTTTTACAAAACGTTTTCATTCAAGGAATTCAATAGAAAAATTGAAATCTATGTAATCTGTAGATCGGTCAGCTTAAAGATCATGGCATTATTGCAATATATTTAGATTTTTTAATTCAATCAATTTTATCATCATTATCATTTTTGTTCTATTCTAATATACAGAATAAATTGGGGGGTAGTGTGGTAAACAGATTTATACTGTGTGCCAGAAGTAGCCAGGAGCAGCTACCATGTGTCTCTACTATTATTACCAACTATGCTATTTTTGTTTTTTTATTCCACCCTGTAGTTGCCTAGATGGAGAACTACTGTGTCTATGTATCCAGCCTACAAGTATGAAAGTAATAAGGCTTTCTGTGGCACTGTGCCCACCATTCAGCATTTGTACATTTGGAGGACTTTTAGTGCTTTGCTCAGGACATGAGAAAGTAAGTGGCAGCTTCACACAATTCATGCCATGTGAGCTACAGAGAAAGGGAGGCAGAAGGACACAAAACACTGGCAAAGCAAATGTTTAACTGCAAGGAATAACGACAAGAATACAAAACATGCTGAAATGATTGTTATTGCAAAACCATTTTCCTATTCATCCATTAAGTCAAAATATTGGGGTCCTTTTTTTTTTTTTTTTTAAAGTTACTACCCATTCATTTTTATTTTAACAAACCACTACAAAATAGGGGTGTACTATAACATGGCATCAAGAAAACCTAAGTTAAAATACAGTATGCATGCATAAAGTTAGTGAGAATAAATACTAGCGAGAATTTTTCTGCTTATTTGATCTTGAACTATCTATTGCACTGTTCAAAATGGTTTTTGAATATCAAATGTTTTTCTCACATTCTGCCACCCTAATTTAAATGCCCCAAAGTAAATAAACATGCACGGTTGTCTGTTTCTATGTATCTAAGATACATTTTTTGGGACTAAACATTGTACCCATTGACAGCATGTATTAGTTTGAGCACCTCAGCGTGATAAAGACTAGTGTTGGTGAGCTGTTATGGAGTAAAGAGTGTGTTGATATCTCCCACACACAAGCTGCTTATTATCAAACTGGAAAAACAAGCCAGACCTGTACAAGACCATACGTACCATTGACTCCACATGATAATCCATCTCTTTCATCTGAATGGGTTATAATATTGATGACCTGAACTATATGAGACAAACTCAACAAAACATATACAAACAGAGCTCCAGTGCCCTCTACAAACTTATAACGAGATATAGAAATGTTTTCCACTCATCATAACAAAGAATATGCAAAACGTATACCAAAAAATTACTTGGGACTAATGGAGACCATGCGTGGCTATGCAAAAATCATAGCCACGCACCCTTACAGGTTTACAGTGGAATACAGAAATTTGGCAGAAAAGCAGTCGCTTTGTCCCCCGACAGTCGCTTTGTCCCCCGACAGTCGCTTTGTCCCCCGACAGTCGCTTGTCCCCCGACAGTCGCTTGTCCCCCGACAGTCGCAAGTTGGCCATTATCGCCGATTGCGGCTTTTTATTTATTTAACCTTTTTATTTATCCAGGTAAACTGTTAATTGTATATATTTGTTAAACGGCTAATCTTACATTATTGCTGCTTTCAAGTGGTGTGTTTACTGTTTCTGACATGATTGAGCACACGAAGGCCTCACCAAGTCTGATGAATGGCGCCACAGACCAATTCAACATGGCAGAACTCGCAGACAGTTTTTTGTGAATAAAAATAATCAATATAAATTATCTGGGAGAGTCTCTAGAACCTATCTATAGCATAATAGCACATGTTTTTAATTGTATTTATTTGAAGTACAGTAGGCCTAGGTCTTTTTTGTGCTAGCTGCACCAAACCTCTTATTTTGCTAACTAAATGTTTTAGTTTAGCTCTTCAACATCATTTAGTACATTTCATGTATCATTTAATTGCTCGTGAACAATATAAAAACCCTTAGAAATCACATAATGTCTGATTAAGGTGCCCGTTGGTGACGGTTGTGGCAGACGTATGAGGCCGTTTTGCCAATATACAGCTTGCTGTCGGAGCACCTTTTGATGAAAGGAATTACTACTTATACAAAAAGTACCATATTTTCAGCATAATGTACTGAATCTACTGGTTTCTCTTGCTCATCTATCATGGGATAAACTAACATCAGTGA
Organism: Philypnodon macrostomus; assembly: GCA_036025475.1. Classification (NCBI taxonomy): domain Eukaryota; kingdom Metazoa; phylum Chordata; class Actinopteri; order Gobiiformes; family Eleotridae; genus Philypnodon; species Philypnodon macrostomus. The sequence goes on from JAVQKC010019283.1 coordinate 14,335, forward strand.
ACTTGATTATGGGAAATCATCTTTTGTCTTTCTGTTTTAGGAGAGGATGCGAGTGTGTTCAAGTGCTCGGTGTCCAGGGAGACAGAGTGCACCCGAGTGGGGAAGCAGTCGTTCATCATCACACTGGGCTGTAACAGTGTCCTGCTGCAGTTCTCCTCGCCTGCAGGTACAAAAACTCACTTGTTTGTTAACGGACAATATAACCATGCATAAAATTATGACCACTGATGGGTAAAGTGAATAACACAGATTTCTCCATCTTGGAGCCAACTTTTTTTTCAGTCCACCATGTGTACATCAGCCAATACCAATGTTGAGTTGATTCATTGGTGCATCCCTATTATGTTGTTTTTCAGAACGTGTTATTGAGACTGGCCTAATAGATAGGGTGACCAAATTTCTAGACCTAGAAACTTGGGACACTTTTTTTATAGACTCAAAACATGGTGCATTCATATTTACTAAGCGTTAAAAATGCTTCTGCTCCGTGAAATCTTTTTTCATGCATTTCATAAAACTGTACATACAACTATAAGCACACAGGTCGAAACATAATGGAAATTGTAATGGTCAAAATGGGGACAACCAGGACAAGGTTTGTGTTGTCCTGGTAGAATAATAAGTCTGTCTGTTTGTGTCCTGCTGCAGACTTCCAATCGTTCTATAACGTCCTGAAGAACTGTCGAGGCCATCTGAATGAGCACTCAGTCTTCAGTGAGAGGACAGAGGAGTCCTCGGCTGTACAGTACTTCCAGGTAAGACTGACCACTACCTCGCTTAGGCTAATATTTTTGCATTTTCTAGCTAGCATGATATATTATTTTCAATAATATAACAACTTAAAAACGCACTCTCTCACTAGCCCTTTCATCAATTTCCGCCCTATTTCTGGGATTAGAAAAACTGTAATTAGCTGGCTTTCCTTAGCTTGCTAATAACAAGCTATTTTCAGAAAGAAACTGTTACGAGATGGATGTACAGAGCAAATGCGTAAATCTGTTTTCTATTGTTCACCTGTCACTTCAGTTAAAAAAAACAAAACAGAAATGAGAATACCGGTCGGCTGTTGAACTTCAATTAGCATTAGCCACCAACTATTTATTTATTTATTTATTTGACATGGACAATGCAAACAAACACATAGTTCCAGTACAAAGCTTGCGACTGATGTTCTGTGTTTTTAGCTAATGCTAATTCTCAACTCCTGTCCCTGGTCGGGCTTTTCTACACTTTTTTACTTACTTTACTTACTTACTAGTCCATACTTAAAATACTAACGCTAAGAACGTGTAAAACATTAATGTCTGCAAATATCAATTAATTTAACACTCTTACCTATTTACTTATAAATCACACAATGTCTGTTTAAGGTGCCTGTTGGTGACAGTTGTGGCAGACGTATGGGGACGACAGCACAGGCCTAGTTTATCTATAAAAGGAGTCAATTTAAAGACATTCTTAGACTTGACAAGATACAAAGATACAAAGTTGGAACTCATTCCTCCGATGGATTTGAAAAAAAATTTACAGTTATGTATACAGTCATGGCAGAAGTTATTGGCAACCCTGGAATTTTTCCAGAAAATACACAATTTCTCCAGAAGACTATTGCAATTACAAATGTTTTGGTATACACATTTATTTCCTTTATGTGCATTGCATCAAAACAAATAAATTCACAAAAAACTCAAACTGGGCTGGACAATATTATCGGCACTCTCAACTTAATATTTGTTTGCATACCCTTTTGGAAAAAATAAATGTCACCAATCACTTTCTGTAAACGGCTTGTTACACCTTTCAACTTGAATTTTCGACCACTCTGTTTTTTTTGTTTTTTTTTTGCTCAAGGTCTCTCAGATTTGATGTGTGCCTTCTCTTAACAGCAATTTCTTAAGAACTCACTATTTATGGGTGCTTTTAGAGGTATGTTTTGGGTCTTGCTGGAACACCCATGACCTCTGACTTTCTGACACTGGACCCTACATTGCGCCCCAAAATCTTTTGGTAGTCTACTAATCAGATTTCATGATGCCTTGCACACAGTCGGGCAACTAAACATCCTCAAAACATCATTGAACCTCTACCATGTTTGAGTGTAGGTACTGTGTTCTGTTTTTTTGTGTGCTTTACCAAAATGCTCTACCTTGGTCTCATCTGTCCACAAGATGTTCTCCCAGAAGGCTTTTGGCAAACTCCAGTTCGTTGAGATGTCGACTGATAGTTCGAGCTGACACTATTACCACAAGTGACTGCAGAACAGCTTGATTTTGTTTGGAAGTTGATTGGGACAGTTTATCCATCATTCGGACTATCCTGCATTAGTTTTTAATCATTTTTTCTCTTCCGTCCACGTCTAGGGAGATTAGCTACAGTGCCATGTGTTGTAAACTTTTTGATTATGTTGAGCACAGTGGACAAAGGAACTAAAAGATCTTTGGAGATGGACTTGTGGCCTTGAGATTATTTATTTCTCCACAATTTTTGTTCTCAACTGCTCAGACAATTCTCTGCTCTTCTTTCTGTTGTCCATTCTTGAACAGAACGGTTGAGTGAACTTATCTCAGTTTTAACTGGCTTCAGGTGTGATTGCTATATTGCCAGCACTTTTTATATTAATTTATAAAAAAAATAGGAAGTTCTAACTGTAATATCAAGCCTTGACTTTACATTTTAAAGTGAATTTACTCAAAAGTTATGCAGCTAGAACCTTAGATGAAATATTGTCAGAGCCTGATGAGAAAATATTAGCAATTGTACCAAAGTTTATTTGTTTATTTAATGTAACAATTAGCAGATAATAATGGCATTGTTCTAAAGGCTACATGAGATTTGTTTCTTGATTTTTAGGTTTTACTTGACAGTTACCTGATGATGACGACCGCAATAATTTGTATGTGTATGCTCAGATTTAATTTAATTAATACTACATGTCCACTCCTAATTCATAGTCATTTAACAACTATAGATTTTTGCTAAAATGTTAATGTTTGCACTCATTGAAACGAGTAGAAAATAACATATAGTTGTCATACACATTTGTTCTGTACATCACTGTCTATTGCCGTTGGGCTAAAGTGAAGGGCCGTTCTACTGGCTAAAGTGGAACTAAGCAGCTTGGTCAGATCCATAGTAAACCCACAGCCAAAATTCTACTCAAAGGGGCAGTGCCTGGTAGAGACAGAGGGGCTGGTGAAGGTTTGGGGTGAATGTGGTGTGAGCCATGCTCTCAAATGAACCTCCTGGTTCACTACAGGTGTGTGTCTAAACGAGACATAGGCCTATCGGAGCTTGAAGGCCTGTGACATAGACGTGTACCATGACATATTTTTGACCAATAGGAAACTTGAACTGCAGTATCCTCTGTTTAACCTGAAGGATGTTAATTTTGCTTCAGGGTTTAGTTACTCTTTAAACCTGACTCGGTCTTTGTGCTCTATCAGCCTGAGAAAATTTACATAGAGCACAGCACAGATCCTTTTATAAACTCTATTTGCATAAAGCCCATCTGTCAGTACCACAGAAATCCTCTTCACACAATGAACACATGTTCAGTTCTACAATACTGTTCTGAACAAAGCTCTTGAGCAGCAGTCACTTTGTTTACCATTTAGCGCTGCGTTGTTTGTTCAGATCTGTGGAAGTATGTTAAACAGTAGACAATAGTTAAAGGTCCTATAGTGTGCTTTCTTCACCTGTTGGTCTATTGTTAGTATGGCTACATAAACTGTTTACTTTTTCTGGGATATTAACAAAGCCTTGACACCCTCACAGCTGAACACACATGTTCTCCAATCCGATATGTTGTTAAATGTTGGCAAACTAGCAACGTATCAACAATGCTTCTCTGGGTGTTTTTGTTGACTGTGCAGGAGCAGGCAGGAGCACTTCCTAGAAACGAGTGGTTTGTTTATGTTACATCAAGTTGCATCTGTTTTCAGCTCTTTGAGTAATTATTTATGTAGACTATAGTCCTCTCCAACATGCGCAAACAAAACAAAACTTTGTGTTTGAGGAAGAAACAGCATGACAGCTCAGAAAAGTCGATTTTTGCAGAATATAGGCCTTTAACATTATTTTAAACTTTTAATATGGAAGTTCATGTAGAATGATTAACTGTGAGGCCACATCCATAAAGCCATCATATCATGTTTCACTGAATCTGAATCTGATTTTCATTTAGGTTCACCATAACTGTATTACGTCTTAATCTGATGCAGAACTGGCTCTGATCAGCAGTTTGTATTGGCATTATAACCATGACCGTTTATAAAGCCATGGCAATTAAAAATGCAAAATTCAAGATTTTAAAAGGTAATTGATATTGAACAGTTTGAACACTCTCTCGGCCTCATGTGTTGTAGGATAGCTGAGTGGTCATAGACATAAACAGTAGTATTGTAGGTGTAAGGTGATCCACAGTTCTAGTATGACTCTTGCTCAATGTGCTGCTTATGTTTATGAGGCACTTAAAGGTGAAGTCTGTAAGTTTCTAAAAATAAACATAAAAGAAAATGCTTTACCTGGCCCTGTATTCTGTATTAATCTGCCCTCTATTATAAAAACAGGACAGAAAACCCCCCCCTGTCTTGATGCGTCCCAAAAAGGATTTTTCCCACTGACCGCAATGTAAAAAGAAACTCCTAGTGCTCGGGTCTCAGGACACCTACAACTTCCCAAATGGTTGGATTTAATGGTGTTTATTCTCTATTTTCATGTCAGACTTTTCCTCTGTTAAAAATCCCTAAAGCAACCAAAAAAGAATTTTATTTGTCACATGATTCACACTTTTTTTGGCATCACGCGGCATCGAGCAAAATGTATTGTAATCAGTGGCGGCCATCTTGCTACTCACTATCTTGTGTTTAATAATAGATCCATGGTGCTATGATGGAAAGGTATTATTTTCCTTTAGTTGGCCTCTACAGGAACATCAGATCAGACTTCGTGGGTTACTCCTTTGACCAGTAGTAGTAGAGTTTTACTTTAGTTTATCTCCTGGCCTCTACAGACTACAGACAGCCTACTTTACATAATAGAACAGGGTCAGATAGTCAGTTATTTTTGGGAACCAACAGACTACAGCTTATTTGATTAGAGAGCCAAACAAACTCTCATTCGCACAGTGAAATGGATCGTTCTGTAGTATAGTATTGACATGCTTGTTTTCTGTGTCCTGTGCAGTTTTATGGCTACCTCTCCCAGCAACAGAACATGATGCAGGACTATGTTCGGACAGGGACCTACCAGCGAGCGATCCTACAGAACCACACAGACTTCAAAGACAAGGTAAAGGGTGATAAAAATGTTTCTCATTTAGGTCATGTATTTGTATTGCATGTTTTATCTGCCGAAATGAGTTTCCTCCGCAGGGTGGCCGGGAACTCCCTTAGAGATAGGGTGAGAAGCTTGGTCACTCAGGAGGAGCTCAGAGTAGAGTCACTGCTCCTTCACTTCGAGAGGAGCCAACTGAGGTGGCTCGGGCATCTTTTTCGGATGTCCCTTGGATTCCCTTGGGATGTCCCACCGGGAGGAGACCCTGGGGAAGACCTAGGACACGCTTGAGGGTTTATATCTCTCGGCTGGCATAGGACACCTTGGAGTCCCCCTGGAAGAGCTGGGAAGGAAGTGTCTGGGGAGTGGGAAGTCTGGGCATCTCTGCTTAGACTGCTGCCTCCGAGGCCCGGCCCCGGATAAGCAGAAGAAGATGAATGTTTTATATGGGGAAGCACGTGGCAGAGCAGGTAGTGCTCTCACCACCCAGCAAGGTTTTTTTTGTCTCTCTTGGTGGCGTCTGCATGTCCTCTCTGTGTTACTGTGGGTTCTCGCCGGGTACTCCGGCTTCCTCACATTGCCCAAAGACATGCATGTGTTCGGGAAATTGATTACGTTCAATTGTCCCGAGTGAACTGTGTGTAAACTGGGTTTAACTGGCCATTGTCCAAGATATACTCTGCCTAAGGCCCATAGTTGCTTACTCATTTCTGTTCACACCAAAAAAGGCCAGGGCAGACATTGGAATGTTGCATTTTGCAATGGGCTGTTTGTGTCAGAACCTGCAACTTATTAGTTAAAGGCTAGCAACATTTACACAATCAATAGAGGCACAACATTATGACCACTGTCAGGTGAAGTGAATAACAGACTCTTCATTATAGCAACTGTTATGGTGCGTTCACACCAGACGCCTATTTGGTCGCTTGACAGTTTGAAACAACTCGCGCGAAAGAGGCAAACTGGTCGCTTCAGAGGCAAGGGCCGTATGTCAGCTGTCAAAGGCCTTTGAGTTTGATGAGCTGTGGTCGGGTGTATATGAGGACACGGTGGGGCCATAGCATACTCGAGTGGTGCTTTAGCCGATAGCACTAGTGTTTGTCTGTAAAGTCATAATCTAGCTCAAAAACCTCAGACCCTTTTCAGTCAGTCCTGTTGATAATCTCATCAAGTGTGTTTCTATGATCTTTATTTGTTTGTTTTGTGATACATGTACGATCTGAAGCAGAGATTCTCCTGTGAAGGCTGGTCCAAGTCACACAAAAACATGGCTCCAGTCACAAATAACATCTAATTACTCACTACAGTATCTCAGGAGACTCTGACATAGCAGAGTATTCTTGTCTCTATAAACCAACACAGATGTGTTTAATGCTCGGCACAGATGGACACTGGCATTTGTTTATTCATCATGACACCTCTAATGTGATCCCCTGGTGACCCTGCCCTGGAGCTACGTCATCAGTGCGTCACTTCCCACAAAAGCAGGCTCCTGATTGGTTATCACGCCGCAAAATATTGCCAAAGTTCAGATTGTTCAACTCTCTCCTTTCTTGTGAAAATTCTTGTGCCTTTACATAGACTTAACATTGAAATCAGACGCTCTTTCGCATCCAGTGTGAACACACCTTTAGGTGGGATATAATGGGTACATGAAAATTGTGTCCTCAGTTGATGCGTTAGAAGCTGAATCTGACAAGTGTAAGGTCAAATTGTGATTGATTATTATCATGATCATTATTCATCATTTATTTGCACCTCAATGCCATTTGGACTAATTAATTCATCATATATTATATTTAGAATAAGTTCAGGTACTATTGCCCACACAGTAAAAAAATGCAAGAAAAAAAATACTTTTAGCCTATAATAATATGTACTGTTATGATTGCAGTATTTTAAGACTACTTTAAATGTACATTTTTGTGATACTGTTAATTGCAATTATTATGACTTTGATGTTGAGACAAAAAATCAATATTTTGCCGAATCTCTGTATCTTCAAAACTGTAAATTGTGTGCTCTACTGTTACTCAAATTCAAGTTGTTCACAAGTTATTGAAGATCTTTTAGTTTCTGACATATGGTTGGTTCTCTTGCAGGTGGTGCTGGATGTAGGCTGTGGCTCGGGGATCCTCTCATTCTTCGCTGCTCAGGCCGGAGCCAGGAAGGTGTATGCGGTGGAGGCCAGCACTATGGCCCAGCATGCAGAGGTCTACACACACTCTTAATTGTTCACTCACTCGCAAAGGAAATATCAGTTAAGACTCATTTATGTGGATGAAATTGCCAAAGTTTGAGAAGATATGAAGGCATCAGGAACTAAATTATTACTTGTTCCTATCAGGGTTTGCAGTAGACCATATTAGAATGTGAAATATGCTGTACCTTAAAGCAGTTGTTCTCAAAGTTTTCACACAAGCTCTATTCTAATCTAATCACAAGAACCCTGATCAAAACTAGATAACAATAGTTCTAAACAGACCTGGTTGAGTCCTGTCAAAGTCTGTTTTTTATCATGTTGACTGTAGACTCTAAGACTGTGCCCTGTAGTATGAAACTGGTTGAACTTAGCCTGACGTTTTTCTTTCATATCTATTAGTGGAAGTGGAACTACAAAGAGTACCATCAACTTGGCCGATTAACCCTTGTTGTTCATGTGACAGTTTATATTACAATGTATATAACTTTACAATATCCCTCCTTGAAATATTACTCAAAATTGTCTTTACCGATCATTTGAACACTATTAATGAGGTGGGGTCTAAAAATAATCAACCAGTTACAGACGAGGCTACCATGTCTACTATTGGTTGATTGAGGTAGCTTGGTCTGTTATTGGTTAGCCTGCTGTGTAGATGAGGAAGTGTCCGTGTCTTTGCTTATGTACATATTAGCTCTGGTGCTAACTAGTTGCACAATGGATGAGAAGAACACTACTGACTTGTTGTATTTAGAGATGCTAATTGGAGCCTAATGGTTACAGTTACGGTTAGCAGTAGAATTGAGTGACTCAGTGTATTACAGAGGCTATGTACAAAGATTTAGAAACTAGTATCTGTAGATGTCATACACTGCACCTGATCTTAATTTCAAATAATTCTACAGTTTAAGTCATTATAATGCTGCAAAGGTCTCCTGAGTATCAATGGAAAGCGTCATATCAGTTTACGAACTACTGTCTTAAGGTGTATCCTGTAAGTTTCCTCAAATAAGAAAAAGTTACAAAGAAATGCTTTAAATGCACTACCTCACCAGTCAGCGCTACGTTAGGCAAAAAAAATAGGCAGCTGCTTAGAGCCCCAAGCTTCCAGGGCTCCATAAATGAAGTCTAAAAAAATATATATTGGTAATTATCAAACTTAATTTGGTAAAATTGCATTACAAAGCCTTTTTCTTTAAGTCATCTGGTTTCTGTGAACTTAGGTTGAACTTTAAAAAAAGCAAATGTTCACTTTGAGCCCCCAAATTGCTTTATCCACCACTGTACCTGACCCTGTTCTGTGATGTAAACCATGTATAAGAATCAGTATTTTGTCCCACCCCTAACTACTGTACATGTATGCTGAATGTGCACTCTGTTCTATCAGGTCCTGGTGAACAGTAACCGTCTGTCCGAGCGTGTGGTGGTGATCCCCGGTAAGGTGGAGGAAGTGACACTACCAGAGCAGGTGGACATCATCATCTCAGAGCCTATGGGTTACATGCTGTTTAACGAACGCATGCTGGAGAGCTACCTGCACGCCAAGAAGTTCCTCAAACCCAACGGTGAGAAGGAAATACTGCATATGTGTGTTTTCTAGAGTTGCAAAATATAACAAAAATATGTTATATTTGATGACTGTTGAATATTGCAATATATATTTTTGCAATATTTTGATGCATGTTCAATCTGTTACAACCTGCATCAACTGTAAATTTGCAGTTTAATTTGAGTGTGATTTTTTTTTTTTTTTTTACTGAATCAGACTGATCTGAGAAACATTCTTAATTTTTATTTTTGAGAGCAACCCCAGGAAGTTAATGTTTTTGTTTTTTTGGCCTAAGGGCGCCTTAATCACTTTTTTGATTTGTCTGGATGTTTGTGAAGAATGTTTTTGCCAAATTTAGAAAATTCCCTAAAGCTGCATTCTTCATTCAGTCTATAGGGGGCGCTATAGAGGTAACTGCCATCATATTAGTCAGATGTGTTCAGGGCC
>JAVQKC010019289.1:0-11555 GCA_036025475.1 Philypnodon macrostomus
AAGACCCAGGACACGCTGGAGGGACTATGTCTCTCAGTTGGCCTGGGAATGCCTCGGGATTCCTCCGGAAGAGCTGGAGGAAGTGTCTGGGGAGAGGGAAGTCTGGGCGTCCCTGCTTAGACTGCTGCCCCGCGACCCGGCCTCGGATAAGCGGAAGAAGATGGATGGATGGATGGTTTGAGCCTAATCAGGCAAAGTATGTGCAAGTTAGAGGCTGTCAAATATACCTCCCAAATTCAAACCAAAATGGCCGACTTCCTGTTTGTTGTAGGGGGGGATCATAACAATATTTTATTTTGGGTACACTGTGGAGAATCACTGTACCAAGTTTCATTGCTCTCTGCCAAAGTAAGTGTGTCCAAACTCCCACAGGGGTCATAATCATGGGGGCACTATAGAGGCATTCTTTATTTGACCTCTGTAATTTGCCTATGTACACTAGCCCGGATCACTGGGCCAAAATTCATGCGATATCTTTTATGTTCAGCAGGAATAATGGCTCAATGAAAGTGCTTCAGGGCATTAATTAGTTAATTAATGTCATTAATCGTAGAAGTACATCTTCAATCCAGTTTTGCGTCTTCATGATATGTAACTGTCCCGAAAAGTTAAAAAAGATCCAGCAAAGTTTTGGCCCGTAATTACTTAATTAATATTCATCAAAGAAGTACCCAAATCGATACAGTTCGGCGTCTTTATGGTATGTACCTGTGTGCATATGTTGAAACTGATCCGGCGATTCGTTTTTGAGTTATCGCATTCACAGCTAGGATCTGGGGGCGCAGACGCGGGCGCGGACGAACACCGACGTGATTCCATAATATCGGCGACACGCTGTTTTCACCGATATAATTAACAAATGACAACTTTAACATTGGTTAGCATAGATCTTGCTTTGCTTGTATTTGCTACTAAAGTATTAACAATTGTGAATGGACTATCTTGGTAAGTTATGCCAATTAGGAAAATATTACACTATTGAAATTGAATGTGCTCATGTATTATATAAACCCATTTATGAGAAAATACATCAACCAGATAAAACCAAAAGTACAGCAAGTTATATTGTACTTCTTACAGTAACACTAAGCAGGTAAAGAGAAGAAAAATATTCTCCCACCAAAAAGAACAAGCCAGGAGAGCATGTACTGCATCAGATAAGCCGGAGTGTATATCAGTAAAAGACATTGGGACTGGGTCTTCAAAACATACATTTCTTCCTTGCTTTCACATCCCAATCCTTTCAAACCTTCCCCTGACTTGGATTTAGAAACATGAAAAGAAACATGGCACGGCTTTGCAGAAGAAGTGGTCGGCCAGTAAAGGCTTTTAGAAGGGATCTGGTTTAATTGTCTTGGAGTGATGGAACTGGAGAATGGTGGAAATGCTGCAGTCATAGAGATGGGCTTTGTCTGTTAAAGAGCTGAGAGAGTGCTAGGGACGCAAAACAGAAATGGATGAAGTCTGTGGTTTGGTGTCTGGTTGGTTCAAAATGCAACAGCAGCACCCAAGGGTGACTCATCCAATAAGGGCAATTAAACTTGTCAATATTGTCTATCACTGTTTGACTCCAAGAATAGGCCATAAAGGAAATGAGGATGGCTAGGAAATAATACATTTCCTTGGCGCTGCCCACTGCTCTTGACAGGTTGCCAGAGCAGCATTGAAGGATGGGTCAAATGCAGAGGACCAACATCCCTGCGGGGACAATAAAGTCTAACCTAACCAGGCCAGGTTTGCAGAATTTATTGGGGAAAAAAGTGAAGTAAACATTATTGTTTGGATTGTTGGTGGGGTAGTTGAGGCTATGCCATTGTGGTGGTTTTATGTGTAGTGTATGTTACTGATTAGTGTTACTTGTTATGCTTGTTTGGCTTGTGTGTTATGTTCTATTATGTTTTAAGGTCAATGTCATGGTCTATTGTCTTTTTGTTTAAATAAAATAAATAGATAAATAAAAAAGTCTTACCTAACATAATCAAACTACTTAATTCAAAAATAACTATTATTTTATAACAAGCAATTAATATTTGAATTTATTATATGACAACAATAAATTAACAGCTATCACAAAAAAAGTAGAGAGAAAATAGAAGCAGTATTTTATTGTTTTATAAGCAATCTTTTTTTACTATCATTGTACTGTATGTGATATGCAATACACCTTGTATTGTGTATCAAACTGAAACCCTCTATTTTTACTGCAGCATGTTTCTCTTATTATTTTCATGTAAACATGGACTTTACGCTTCCAGCTCATACTCGGCAGAGGTATCTTTTTCTCTCCCACACAAACATTTTCTTGACATCCAACTTTCTCACAAGCTAAAAAGGACTATGGGTATGAGTTGTCAAGGGATATAGGGATGATCTATTCTCTTTTGTTACCATACCAACAGAGATCCTGGAGAGTGAGTCCATGATCGCTAGCAGTAGCAAAACAACAGAAAGCATATTTTACAACTTTCACAGTTGATTTGGTGCTTTGCAATATGTAAACTGCAACTGTGAGTTGAAAATCATTGTTCCATTTTGTGTTTATTTCATGGCTCTGTTTCCCCACAGAAACACAGTGATAGAAGGTTAATGGTCGGGCAGTGTGGAGGGCAGTGACCATGCAATTTGTCTATGTTTCACATCCACAATCAAAACACACCCCAACCATTAATCAAACGCCCAGGTAGAAAAATATACATCCTTTCTTGTCTGGAAAAAGAAAACTATTGAACTTTTTTCCTCTCTTTGCCAAACTGGAGCCAGTCAAAGTCAAAGCTCTTCTCCAAGCTGTGCCTGGAATGTGACCAACCAGAAACCTCGGAGAGAGCCCAGACCTGCAGCCCATTCAGAGTGCACTCAGCCATGGAGAGGACACTTTAACTGGTTTCCACACTCTGTCACTCAAACCAGAATATGTAGAAAGTTGCTAGGCATTGAACATGGCTTGTTTACCAGTGTTTTCACCAATAAGGTTTGACAAGTATAATCCTATAAAGAAGCCAAGTTTATTGGCAGTTAGGCAAAAGTCAGGTTAAAGGAAGGAAAAACAGCAGGAGATATGAATACAATTATTTAGCATATTAGTTATTTAGTTATACAGCATTTGTTAACTCTTTGAAAACTTAAAAGGTCACTTGCCACTTCTGGTGGCAGTAGGTGTGGCAAAGCCATCTTGCCCAAAGATACAACTCCAGTACTCCAGGTTGATGTTGAAATAATACCGGTCAAGGTTGATTTAGTTTTGTTGTTTTGGGGGGTTTGATTAATGTGATTAATGCAGCTTCTAGGTCAAGGATCAAAATATAAAAAAGTGCAAAAAAATTGTAATTCTGAAGTTAAATAAAGAAAAAGCAATGTTTAGTGGGGAAACCAATTTATGTTTAATAGCTAATAGCTATACAACAACAAAAAGGGATCCATTTCCCACATCTTTATTTATATTTTTGAATGTGAAACTATATTGCCAAAGATGAAAATGTTAATCCAAGCGATTTTTCTGATCAATACTAAGCCCCAAGCGTCCCACCGCGCACTTAGCACCCAGTGCATGTGCATCCCGTCGTAAAGAGACCTTCCTTCTGCAGTAAAACTTTACGACTTTGTGTTGCTTTTGTCTCCGGGCCTTCCTAGATATTACAATGGAAGATAAGTAGTCATTTAGATTTTTCGCTGGATCACCAGTCCTTTTAGTCAATACAGCCCATCTGAGCTCTTTAAAACCAGACCAAAGTTGTGTGTGATGAGGAAACCGTTGTATCGCTCCTCTGAGAGTATTTATGGAGGGAATGATTACCTTGGAAAGAACAGAACTTTGATGAAAATCGCCCCATCTCAATTTGCGCCTTACGGGCTTGCAGTTGGCGTCTGTGTTTATGGGTAATATTGGAAATCAGTAGTACTGCACAAAATACTAGGTAGAAACCAAAGAATCTCATAAAGACATCATGATATTCAATGGCCTTTGACTTGTGAAGGCTTTGTGCTGAGTTGAAAGCCTCTTGTCACTGCACTGTGGAATGGTAATAAAGGGACTATTTGGAACTAGGGTATTTTCGCACCAGTCAGGCTTTTTACTTTTTAATACGCACTTATTGGTTTGAAAGTTACACCTGCTTTCTACAAACAAACATATTCTGGTGGTGAGGGGTATAAGATGGAAAACACCTATCACCATAACAATGTAATGTGTGAAAAAATTATAGACACATAATATTGTAAAATTGAAAATACCTTTTATATGACCATGGGCATGTTCTCTTTGAAATTGACTTTCTTTCTGATGTTAAAAAGAGTCTGTTCTACTCCCAAAGTAGCTGGGATGCTGTAGTCCTTTGCAACTGTTAATTTGGAAACTAATACAAAACACATGGTGCATGTATAAGAATGTTCTTGATGCTATATATTAAGCTGAACATAGGCCAAATGCATGTAGGAGTCTAGGCAGATGCAGGGCTCCACTCATTTTCTTTGGCCAATCAAAAAATCTAAAATGTTTTTATTGTTACATGATTTAGCTCAAAGGCCTTTTTTGCTATAGGTGTGCTAAACAAGTTAAGTGTACATGAATATGAGATCTGATCTTGTTAGAGGGTTGACACGATGAGAGCCCTGAATCACCAGCATCTAATCAATCAGTCTAATTAAGCAAGCTTCTCAAACGCCGGGGTCGAGCTCAGAGAGAATCCACCGACACACATTAATACTGATTATGGAACACATTCTATTAAGTATCCATCGTCTGCAGCATTTCCAATGACTTTATATATAAAAAACAGTTCAACGGCAACAGCAGGAAATCCTGAGAAACATATTAGAAATGCTGTCTCCATCAAGTCTTTAAAGTAAATGAAATCATATTCGTCTGGATTCATTCTAGTTCAATGAAGCGTATAGTCTTCTCAAAGTGACTCACTGGTGATATTGTAATTATGGCATCTTCATTCTCTAAAGGGGGCCTCATGCATTTTTATTATTTTTAATAAAGCAAACAAGATAAAACGGAACTTATAGAGAGCTTAGGAATATAAATGAAGCCAGGGGAAAGAATACAAAAGAATGTTTCAGGTTCATTTTTACTTGCTTCAGTAGTACATAAATGAAGAAAATAAGTATTAGATATACCAACCAGTTTCAGTTGTTTTATATTTACCTGCTCAAAGAAAATGCAATTGTAGACCATTATTTTACTTTAGAGCTTTTTGATAGGTAAATATTCAATTGAACCGCAAATCCCACAAAGATAAAGAGTAATTTGTCCCTATATCAATGGCTGGAAACATCTTCTGGAAGATCCCCATATTGCATTAGTACAGGCTGCACGATGTTTGAAGAAATATGTAATTGCATTTATATTGCGATTGTGATTAGCACATTTTAAACTGGAGCATTAATAAATATATATATAAATATTAACGGTTAATAACAATTTTATTGTTGTACCTTCTACGGTAGTCTTCCTCAGACATTACATTAACACACCAGTCAAACCACATACAAAACTTAGACAGTTATTAGTACACTCCAGACAGAATACACCAGGACAATGCAATGTAATCTATGAAATTCCATGCCAATCCTGCAAAAAACCCTACAAAGGAGAAACCAGGAAACAATTCAAAACACACACAAAAAAGAACACCAAACAGAATGTGAAAAAGCACACACAAGAGTAAATAAAATAGCAGAGTAGGAAATCTTAAATCGGCCGTCTATGACCACTGCAAAAGGGAATACCACCTAATGGACTGGGACAAAGCCAAAGCTATCGGAAGCGGAAGGCGAGCCCAAAGTAAAACGAGACGAAGGGGCATGTTTATTGTCTTACACTTTGGATGCTGTCTTGAAGTCAGACTGCAGAGGGAGCTGTTCTCCTACTGCTTCAGGCAGCTCCTAAACCTGTATAAATCAGCTGGCAAGACACGTCACTGTGATCATCACATGACAACTTTTGAGGAAGACTACAGTAGAAGTCAAAACATGTCAAGGTACAATACTCAAACTTGGTCTGTTAAAAAGAAAGGTTGAGCCAAATTTACATTTTTAACCCTTCACAACATTTTTGTAAAAGTTAAACATACAAGGTAAGCAAGGTTTTTAAATTAATTGTGTATAGTGCATAGGATATTATATTGCCTAACAAAATGCAGCCTTTTGTGGTTTGCCAGTTGTGACCATTGAAATTGTGATTTTGAGTTGATTGTGACTTATTGTGCAGACCTAGTACAGAGTTACACAATTCATGGGATCCAATTGGTATTCAGGAAAAGTCCTTAGGTCAAACAAAAGTCCTTAGATCAAACTTGAACCTATAAATGCAGGTCCTATATAGCTATTTCTGCTCACATATTAACATCAGTGGGATGGCAGCAGCTACTCACATTTGCATGGCCAGATGTCTGACATTTTAAAATATTAAATTGCTAATCAAAATTACACCCAATTCATTTTACCTCCACGTAGTTAGTCTGATTGCAGTTTTAGCCTTTGACATATTACACTTATAAAATTTTGCATAAAACTGAATTCCCATTATGGACAATTATTGGGAAAAACTAAATTCTCTGCTTGGTGCTTGCTACCATTATTGCCACTTATTTGGTTTGCCTGTGGCATGCCCTCAGTAAGCTGGCAATAGTGGAAGAGCGTGGCCTTAACCTTGCACGCTTTTAAATCCTAGGCTTCAGCTTGTGCAGTGCTTTCTCCTGTAATTTAATGAGCAGGACAGAGGTTACGGCGGTAATAAAATCTGCTTGTAGAGTTGCAGATGTAGTTGGTGTGCATTAAACCTTCAGAGGAAAAAAAAGGAAGGGCCAGAGATGCTTTTTGTTAAGGCAAAACAAGGCGCCTGCCCACACTGCGGCATTGTGGGTAGGCGAGCGGTGGGAGCGCAGTGTCATGGATGCCAGTCATGGTGACACTGCGGCTGGTTAAGGGTGTGCATCCTACTGTGACCTGTTTGGACTTCAGCACTTGCACTTTAGTGCGAGGCGTGAGTGGGTGCCAAAGAGTAGCTGATGTGAGCTCATATTCTTTTTAAACATTATTGTTGGATCACAGTGGTTTGTTTTGTTGAGGCCTTTTTGTGTTATGGAGTGGAGATTGCATTCTTAGAATGAAACCCTTATGGTTTGTAAACATAATGACCAATCTATTTTTCAAGTCTAACTTATATAGGTTGTAAGGGGCAAAAGAAATTCAGGGTAATTTTAAATCGGGTATTAACCACTGACCGACTTCATGAAAGCCCTGTTTACCTGAACTATAGAGTAAAACTGTACCTAGTGATATCGCTGACATATATGAGTCTCTCTCAAGTAAAATAAAGTAGTCTACTGGGACTTGTTTCACTAGCAGTGAGAATCCTTGCTTAGGGTCTGGGAAGTCCTAAATCACCACTAACTAGTAAGTAAAGGAATTAGCAGCTATCAAAGCAGGAGACTTGAGACATTTTCCTACTAAACTAAGGAGAAATACACCTTTATTGCTAATGTCAATGTGTGTTTTGTCTTAGGAACCAGGTCTGCAAGTTAGCTGTTAGCTAGATGACCTGTAACAATGTTTATTTTTTTATCTGTCCCTATCAAATAAACATAAAAGAATAAGTCTAATCAGTCTAACTAGGCCCACGCTGTCATATCCAACAGCAAGGAGTGTATCGGCAAAATGGCCACCAATGGCCACCTTAATCAGACATTGTGTGATAACTAAGGTTTCTTTTTTTTATTGTTAACAAGCAATTAAGAGATCCCAGGCAAAGTATGTTCAAGTTAGAGACTGTCAAATATACCTGACTTCCCATTTTCAATCCAAAATGGCCGGATTCCTGTTTGTTGTAGGGTGGGGCCATAATAATATTTTATGTTGGGTACACTGTACCAAGTTTCATTGCTCTAGTAAATGTGTCCAGAGTCCCATAGGCATCAAAAACATGGGGGCACTAGTCAGTCATTCTTAATTTGATGTCTGTAATTTGCATATGTACATTAAATATACATGAGCCTGGATCACTGTGCCAAAATTCATGCAATTTTGTTGATGTTCAGTAGGATTATTGGCTAAATTAAAGTGCTTCAGGGCATTAATTAGTTAATTTATTAATTGTCATTAATACTAGACGTACCAAAATCATGATATGCAACTGTCTAGAAAAGTTATTGCATTCACAGCTTTAGGTAATTAATTAATTACTTCATTAATTTAAATTCATCATAGACGTACCTAAATCAATTCATTTCGGCATCTTTATGATACGGCAATTAGTTTTTGAGTTATTGTATTCACATGTAGAATCTGTGCACATCGAAGGGCGTGACTCCATAATATCGCCGAAATGTGTTTCACCAATATAATAGTATATATATAATAAAAATCACAGTGGCATGTTATTTTATAAAGTAGCATGGCGTTAGCAAGTACAAGTAACCTAGACACTGCCTGTGAGGGACTTTGAGGTCTACCGCGTCACCCACAGAGAACTATGGCAAAAAGGCCACGGATTTATCTGCAAAGCACACTGTATATTTTTCAAAAATCGAAGCCGACTCTAAAAGATGACTATGTTTGAAAAATGAAACTCCCGAGATCAATAGATCCACTCTTCACCAGCTGTGGCCATCTCTCGCACGCAAAAAAAAAGAATCTATAAGAAAGCGATCCTTCTCAAAAGTAACTGCCACATACTTACGCAGAACTGACTCCATCGGCTGAACATTGCCATTTTGTGGATTTTTACCGGTAATCGATTAAAATGCCATCTCAGGCTCTCATATACTTGTCAAACTATCTTGTTTGTTCTGTCGATGTCATCAGCTTTGATTATTCAGGGGGAAATCTGCACGGGTGATTGGCAAAGTGATTGATTGAACTCCACTTGTCCGCTCTTCACTCAAATGAAAATTACCTGTCATTTACGCGGTGGATTAAGCATTTACTAGACTGTAGGGAAGATGCAAGTCTAATGGTCACAATCTTTGAGAGCCACCTACACAGCAGTTTAGCAAGTAGCAAGACCCCAGAAATCGATAGCTGTAATGTGTGGAACAGAAGTCGTGGAACAGACCAAAATGTCAAATACAAGTCATTATGCCACATTGTTCAAAGTCTTGAATGCCTTGTGGCAACAAATTCCAGAGGGTATTTTTTTCACTTATCAATAGTTCTTTGTTGCAAGTACAATGGAAGTCAGAAGTGAGGAAGATTGAGAAAAGTGTTGGCTGTCATTACAAGATATTTTGAAACTTGTGAAATCGCTCACATATGAGTTTGACTACCAGACAGTAGGTCCACTATGCTTAGGGGAAAGGGCCATGAAATTGAATTGCCATAGAAGACAGAATAACATTGAAACAGTAAAAGCTTTTCTAGGTTAAATTTGCCATGTGATACTGGGTCCTTAGTTGTTGCATAATCGTAGACCTGGTTTTTTCCCCATTATAAATTACAATTCTATTTAATCTTTTTAATCCTGATATTGTTCATCGTCTGTTTGTTTGTAATATTCAACATCAACATCGCACATTTTGTAGCCCTAGTCCAAGTATCTCAGTGGTCAGTTCAAAAGTGAAGACAGAAAAACAGTATTGCTAGGATGTGCTGAAAAACTTGTGTCCAATAAAATCCCAATATTGATTGAAAAAAATATACATTTTGGGGGATTTTTGGAAAAATCGTACAGCCCGAACAATGTTTTCAAAATATGTATGAGAGCATAAATATTACATAAATACACATGTATGCAATAGATGGTGTTTTTTTTTTTTTGTTTTTTTAAATCTATTTCACCATTTAATGTTACTAAACAACATTTAGAATTAAAATAAGCAGACGATCAAAATTATAATCTAACACATTTTTGCATCCTGATGAGCCACTTCCACTTCTTCAATCTAACATAGTGGGCCTGAAATGGACTTTTAACACTTTAAGCTTTACTTAGAGATCAGTTTTATGTCTCGCACTAATCATGAAATATGGGGCTTAAAGAGGCCGGGGTGCCCATAGACCTTTGAGCGGGGAGCCCGGTTGCCTCGGTGAAGGGCCTATCAATGGCTGTGGCCCGTATTGGATTGTTCTGTGGAACAGTCTATAAAGAGAACCGCCACCTCTTCTCTGTATCGACACACGGTAGGTATGGAGCAGCAGCTGGCAGGGGCTGAGAGAGGCATAGCTACAAAACACTTTTGGGGAGGCAGCTTTCTGTGTTCACAGATGACATTGATCTTGTTGACGCGTGTTTGATGTTAATCCAGGACTAAATAAGCCATTCAGCAAATATAACAAAGCCCTATGTTTGTGTGCATTTGCAAAGTGATTTCACATTCAAAGAACACTAACCTATATTATCACAGCTAAAGAATAGTGGATAGTAGATGCTAAATATACAGTGTAATAAATGTTGCATCATAGTTTTACAAAAGCAAAGTGGGCAGCTTTTGTCCACTAGTTTGCTATATTGACTATTGTTGTAGACAACATAGCTGTCAGACATTGTATGTCTAAATATTGCAAATGTATGGACAAAAAACATATGCAGTTGGATTTTTCCAAATCAATGTGCAAATTACAATAAAGATCAAATAATAATAATAATAATAATAATAATAATAATAATAAAAGTCAAATAATGTATGTATAGAAGAAGTCCCTGAATCCAGCAGGTTCTGTAAACTGGTATTCAAAAACCTTACTTTACATAGTGATTTTTTTTTTGTAATCTTTTGCATTGTAAATCACTGCACAAATCCCTACACTTTCATTGGAGATATACATAGTGTAAGATGACGCTTGAGACAGATATAGCAAACAGGTCAAGCTACAGAAACCTGCTGTGAAATATGTGTAGCAATAGGTGGGAAAAGCAGCCACTAAAGGTTTGTGCGGGAGAGCGGATCGATTGCCGAGATCTGTTTAAAACATTTCAAGACTAAATCCTGCAAAAGCTCAAATCCATTCCTCTTTGTTACTGAGCAGAGTGTGTGTGACACTCTCATAAATTGTCCATATTCTTATCTCTAAAGTCCACACAAGCACCTCTCCACAGTTTCAGTCACATTAGATCTACCTGCAGACCCAAGTGATCCCTCATCACACCTTCCACCAGCCATACTGTCTGAGAAAGCATTTAGGTGTCATTTTAGACTGCAGCCTCTCAGTCGCCAAGAAAAGCTGCAAGATTAATGGAGATCAGAGATGTATGAGTTAAGATAGAACTGCTGGAGACTGTTATAGTTAACTTTAAACAAGCTCAAATGTGAGAAATCAAAAATGACCTTGCATTTTTTTTAAGTTTGAATAGTCTTTGTACTTGCAGGTACCCTGTAAAGCAAGACATATGCACTTACTTATTTAAGTGGGTCTGGTTTTTCGGATTCTCCATACTTCCACTAGACTTAATCCTACCTATATGGGTTCCATATAGATTTTAGATCATTTGTAATGCAAGACTTATACAGTGAAGAAAACAAGTATTTGAACACCTTGCTATTTTGCTATTTCTCCCACTTAGAAGTCATGGAGGGCTCTGGAATTTTCATCGTAGGTGCATGTCCACTGTGAGAGAG